>BLSH010504214.1:742924-754264 GCA_018402905.1 Glandirana rugosa
ACACATATATACATATATGTACATATACTACACACACACACACATATATATATATATATATATATATATATATACACACACATATATATTACATACACACATATATATTCCACACATACACGAATATATATGTATATATCACATCCCCCCCGATTATTAAAATAATTGATAAACCCGCCCGAGGAGGCTCTTACAGGCAATGACTCGTCACTATTAAATAGTGACGAATTATTTGGTTGTAGAGACTCAAAGACACTTAAAACCCACGGCATTAGAGCAATACAGAGTGCTCTAGTCCCGCAAGAAGTGTCAAATTTCGTAAACATCTAGTGAAGTGAAGTGTTTGACACTTTCCTAGATGTCACACACATCATATACATGTATATACATATATACACATATACAGGGCAGGGGGACATGGCTAATGTGTTGGGGGGTCTGAACGAGGCAGGAGGAAGTCTCTAATCTTCCTCCTTCACCCCTCCAATTCTCCACCTCTGAGCTGGTGAATCGGGGAGGGTGAATTCTGACCCAGATCACCAGTGAAGTGCGGAGATCGCAGCTTTATAAACTGCCCGTTTCTGTGTCAGTGAATGACAGTTCTCCATGTGCAGAGATAATCGGTGAAGAACAGCTTCTCTCCCGATTATCTCTGCTTTATAAACCGAAAATGAGCTGTGATCAGTGGTGATCCTTGGGATCACCGCTGATCACAGTTTTATAAAAGGACACCTTAATGTGATAGACCGACACAAAGTGGCACATAATTGTGAAGTGGAAGGACGATAAACGGTTTTCACATTTTTTTACAAATAAATCTGTGAAAAGTGTGGCGTGCATTTGTATAACGCCCCCTTTACTCTGATACCCCTAACTAAAATCATGAGGAACCAATTGCCTTCAGAAGTCACCTAATTAGTAAATAGAGTCCCACCTGTGTGTCATTTAATCTCAGTATAAAAACAGCTGATAAATGCAGGGATAAAGTTGTGGAGAAGTTTAACCACGTCAATACTGGGCACTTAGAACACTTCCCTACCAGACCAATTTTCAGCTTTCAGTGCTGTTGCACTTTGAATGACAATTGCGCGGTCATGCGACGTTGTACCCAAACATAGTCTTTATCCTTTTGTTCCCACAAATAGAGCTTTCTTTTGGTGATATTTGATCACTCCTACAGTTTTATTTTTTGCGCTACAAATAAAAAAAAGACCGAAAATTTGGAAAAGAAAAAAAATATTTCTGTCACAAAACTTTGTAAATAAGTACATTTTCTCCATCACTGATGGGCACTGATGAGGCAGTATTGATTGGCACTGTTGAGGCACATATATGCAGCACTGATAAACAGCACTGACGGCATTGATAGGCGGCACTGACAAGCACTGATAAACAGCACTGACAGGTGGCACTGACAGGTGACACTGATGGGCACTGATAGGTGGCACTGGTGGGCAGCAGATGACAAATGCACTAATAGGGGGGCCCATTCCCTGGTGGTCTAGGGTGACATCTGAAGTTGGCACTGAGTGCCATCCATGTTGGGCACTATGTCCCTTACCTGGTGGTCTAGGGTGGCCTCTCTGGTGGTCTAAGATCGGCTCCCTGGTCGTCAGGATCGGCTCCCTGGTTGTCCTGGGTGGGCACATCCCTGGTGGTCCCTGGGCAGGCTCCCTGGTGGTGTAGGGAGGCGATCCTAGGGCTGGGCTGCGCTAATAAGCAATCAGCACAGATCCCCCTCGTCAGGAGAGCAGCCGATCGACTATCCACTGCTTGCGTCTGCAGACACGAGTAACGGCTTTTCTTGTCTACACTGTGACCAGCTGTGTTTGGTCACGGCTGATCACATGGTAAAGAGCTTACGATGGAAGCTCTGTACCGAGATCAGTAATGCTGTGGGTCAGACTGACCCACCGCACCACCGATCACCTTGATGAGCGTCGGCATGTTATCTTGCTGGACGTCATATGACGCCCAGTCAGGATAACTGAACCACTTCCCGGCCGTCATTCTGCATACGGCGGTAGGGAAGTGGTTAAAGCAGGGTTAGGTTATACAAAAATATCCCAAGCTTTGAACATCTCACGGAGCTCCGTTCAATCCATCATCCAAAAATGGAAAGAGTATGGCACAACTGCAAACCTAGACATGACCGCCCACCTAAACTGACCGGCCGGGCAAGGAGAGCATTCATCAGAGAAGCAGACAAGAGGCCCATGGTAACTCTGGAGGAGCTGCAGAGATCCACAGCTCAGCTGGGAGAATCTGTCCACAGGACAATTATTAGTCGTGCCCTCCACAAATCTGCCCTTTATGGAAGAGTGGCAAGAAGAAAGCCATTGGTTAAAGAAAGCCATAAGAAGTCCCGTTTGCGAGAAGCCATGTGGGGAGGGGACAGCAAACATGTGGAAGAAGGGGCTCTGGTCAGGTGAGATCAAAATGGAACTTTTTGGCCTAAAAGCAAAACGCTATGTGTGATGGAAAACGAACACTGCACATCACCCTGAACACACCATCCCCACCGTGAAACATGGTGGTGGCAGCATCGTGGTGTGGGGATGATTTTCTTCGCCAGGGACAGGGAAGCCGGTCAGAGTTGATGGGAAGATGGATGGAGCCAAATACAGGGCAATCTTAGAAGAAAACCTCTTAGAGTCTGCAAAAGGCTTGAGACCGGGGCGGAGGTTCACCTTCCAGCAGGACAACGACCCTAAACCTACAGCCAGAGCTACAATGGAATGGTTTAGATCAATGCATATTCATGTGTTAGAATGGCCCAGTCACAGTCCAGACCTAAATTCAACTGAGAATCTGTGGCAAGACTTGAAAATTTCTGTTCACAGACATTCTCCATCCAATCTGACAGAGCTTGAGCTATTTTGAGAAGAATGGGAGAAAATGTCCTCTGTAGATGGGCAAAGCTGGCAGAGACATTTTGAAGACCAATTATAATTTTCCTTCCACCTCACAATTATGAGACACTTTGTGTTGCTCGATCACATAAAATCCCAATAAAATACATTTACGTTTTTGGTTGTAACATGACAAAATGTGGGGAATTTCAAGGGGTATGAATACTTTTTCAAGGCATTGTAGCACCAGGTTTGCCCAGTGCTTTAAAACACGAGGGCAGACATTAGACTCACAATACAATACAATACAATACAGGACAGATATTTTTCTAACAATAAAATAACAAGCAGTTGTAAATGTTCAGACAGAGCTACAAATTAAAAGGTGAATAAAATAAACTTTGTAATTCTGTCCAGCCACTTCTGTCATTCATACAGCCTTGCTAGGAGAGTGACGCCACTTCTTTCTACTTGAATTGACGTCTAAGTAGACTTCAGAGAGACCATTTCTACTGAACAGAGCGATGTTCAGAAGCAGGACTCTCTGAAAGGCATTCACTGTCTGTTAGAGGTCTGGATTCTATGGAAACCTTTAGTACAGTGACAGGACCACCTTAGGTTGCAGGCAGGAGAATCACTGGGCCTGTGAAAAACTGAAATCCCCTTTAACAACTTCAAGACCGAGCCTATTTTTGGCAATTGTTGTTTACAAGTTAAAATCTGTATTTTTTTTTGCTAGAAAATTATGTAGGAACTCCCAAACATTATATATTTTTAGCAGAGATTCTGGAGCAGGGGTCTCCAAACTATGGCCCTCTAGTTGTTCAGGAACTACAATTCCCATCATGCCTGTGAATGTCAGAGTTTTACAATGCCACATGGGACGTGCAGTTGCGCAACAGTTGGAGGGCCGTAGTTTGGAGATCCCTGCTCTGGAGAATAAAAACGGCGGTTCTTTCAATATTTTAAGTCCCACAGTATTTGCACAGCGGTCTTTCAAACACAATTTTTTTTTGGAAAAGATAAATTTCACTGAATTTAAAATAAACTAAACAGTAAAGTTCGCCCAAATTTTTTTTTGTATATTGTGAAAGATGATGTTACGCCGAGTAAATAGATACCATACATGTTACGCTTTAAAATTGCGCACAACTACATCAAACTATGGTACCGTATTTTCCGGCGTAGAAGACCATTTTATATAGTAAAAAAGATACCCAAAAATCGGGGGTCGTCTTATACGCCGGGCACTGTAGCTACAGAACGTCCTTAATAAATATTTTAGCCCGCTGGATGTGCCCTAATATGTACTGTAGCTTCTGCTACATGCAGAACATCTCTATCATTAATATTTTAGCCCGCTGGATGTGTATACAGTAAGCTTCAGCTACTTACAGAACGTCCCTGTGCTGTAATACTCTATGTACTGCACTGAGCCAATCACGGCAAGCGGTGTATTCTATTAATGCATACAAAACCTGCTCGGATTGGCTGAGTCAGAGAGGCGGACTTATACAACCTTTTCCAATCCAAGCAGGCTTTGTATGCATTAATAGAAATACACCGCTTGCCGTGATTGGCTCAGCGCAGTACATAGAGTATTACAGCACAGGGACGTTCCGTAAGTAGCTGAAGCTTACTGTATACACATCCAGTGGGCTAAAATATTAATGATAGAGATGTTCTGCATGTAGCAGAAGCTACAGTACATATTGGGGCACATCCAGCGGGCTAAAATATTAATTAACAATAGAGAAGTTCTGTATTAATTAACAATAGAGAAGTTCTGTATGTAGCAGAAGCTACAGTACATATTAGGGCACATCCAGCGGTATAAAATATTTAATAGGAGGGTAGTCTTATACAGCGAGTATAGGGCAAAACCTATGTTTTTACTGTAAAATTAGGGGGTCGTCTTATACGCTGGGAAAATACGGTACTTAAAAATCTCCATAGGTGATGCTTTAAACATTATTAAATGTTACGAGTTTAGAGTTACAGAGGAAGTCTAGCACTAGAATTAACGCTCTCGCTCTAACGATCGCAGGGATACCTCACATGTGTGATTCGAACATGGTTTACATTCGCAGGCGCGACTTATGCGTGCGTTTCCTTTGGCACGCGAGCACGGGAGCGCTTTAAATAATTTTTTTTTTTTCCTTTTTTTTTTTTCTAGTTTTACACTTGCTCTTTAAAAAAGAAAAATTCTGATCACTTTTATTGCTGGCACAAGGAATGTAAACATCCCTTGTGACAGTAATAAGCAGTGACAGGAACTCTTATGGAGAAATCCCCAAACCCTTCCTCTGCAGGCCAAAGTAATCAAAAAACGCCAAAATCTGCCTTTTTGAATACTTTGACTTTTTTTTTTTTAAAATCAGCACGGTTGGCTGCCGAGTAAACCGGAAGTGATGTTGCTTTCGGATTTACTACATTGGGGTTGGTGACCCCGGCCAGCCGGCGGACATGTCGGCTGGTCGCTCGGGTCTCCCGGTGGGACAGGAGACCCGGTCAGAATGGCGGAAGCGGCGGGATAATGGCCGAGCGGCTGCTATCACTAGAAAGCTGACCGTCCTCTTTAAAAAAAACGGTACCGGGGTGACACCTCTAACTGCAGGCATCACCCCGGTACAACCACTTCGCCAAAATGACGAACAAGTACGTGATTTGGCGGCAAGTGGGCAAGAAGCCAACAACGACCAGAACACTTTTCTGGGTTCTGTATTCTTTCGTTTTCTCCCCCCCCCTTACTTCTCTTCGTTTATTTTGTTCGCCCTTCAACTAATACTCTACAATGTACCTCAGGCTGCAATGTTACAATGTGCATGGGAAGATGGTGCTTTTACTACATTTACCAGCAATGCCCTAAACCAGTGAGCTAACCCTCATCTTTAAGCCTACTTTCACACTGGGGCGGGAGGTAGCAGTGGCGCTCCGCTATGCAGGTGGGAGCGTGGCACTTTTAATCCCCCACAAGGGGTTAAAAGTGGCTGCGGGCTGCGCTTCCGAGGTGGTGTGCAGCCTCTTCGGAATCGCTTACCATTGATTTCAATGGCAGGGGCGGTGCAGGAGCGGTGTAAACACCGCTCAGCGCACCGTCCCAAAGATGCTGCTTGCAGGACATTTTGTAACCTCCTGCAAGCGCACCGCTCCAGTGTGGAAAAACACTCCGGCTTTCACACTGGGGGGGGGGGGGTGTTTTTCAGGCGCTATAAGGGTGCTATTTTTAGCCTAAAACTGCCTGAAAAACACCCCAGTGTGAAAGTAGCCTAAGACGTAGGTTACCACCTCCATAGTTCTCACACTAAAGCAAACTTTAAGGATTTTATTGCTGATCACATAGCTATTATATGCCACCCTACTTTGCTACATAGTTGCCATTTTCTTTGAACTGTTGCCAGGTGTATTTGGTTTACTTTTTGTACTATAAGTGAATGTCAAAGGTGTTGTATTTGTGAAAAAATGTAATAAAATTTTTTTTTTTTTTTTTTTTTTAGGGTAACAAAGATCCTGTTCCCTTGAAGCATGTTATGCAGCACAGTGCTTGTGCTGTGTCATTTTGCCCATTCTATCACCTAAAAAACCTGGCTGATCCTGCCTGGCTATACCCTCCCCCTGTAAACTGACCACGGTTTATCATGGCTGCTGAGCCCTGACACTGATCAGTTTGTGTGCCTCCATCAGCCGCAGCCCCTGCTCTGTCCTCTCCCCTCCCTGCATGTCCGCTCCTGTGCCACTGCCCACCCCCTCCCCTCATGTTGCTCCAATTAACAAAAAAAAAAAACCTTGAATCCCTCTGTAACATGGCAATATGTGTATTGTATTAAAGAAATGCTGATCTGTACCTATATCAGAGCAGCTCCCGGCGCTCACTTGACTCCTTGGATCTCTCTCCTCTCCGGAGGACGTCAACGCTCAGCCCAGCCCGCTATAGCTGTAAGCAGGGCAGAGGAGAGAGCAGAGGAGTGACGTGAGCGCCGGGAGCTGCTCTGATATAGGTACAGATCGGCATATTTTTTTTTTATATAACACCGGCACAGGGACACATATTGCTATGTTACAGAGGGGACGGGAGGTTTTTATAGTAGTGGCTTAACAACCACTTTAACCAATTAAGGACCGGAAGGATTTCCCACATTAGGACCAGAGCACTTTTTGTGATTCTGCACTGCGTCGCTTTAACTGACAATTGCGCGGTCGTGCCACGTTGTACCTAAACAAAATTTGCGTCTTTTTCCCACGAATAGAGCTTTCTTTTGGTGGTATTTGATCCCCTCTGTGTCATTTCTGATCACCGCTATAAACAAAAAAAAAGCGACAATTTTGCAAAAAAAATAAAAAAATAAAAAAATAAAACCATTTCTTACTTTTTGCTAAAATACATTTCCAAAAAAAAAATATATATATTCATCGGTTTTGGTCGATTTATATGCTTCCTCATATTTTTGGTAAAAAAAAAAAAAAAAAAAATATTGCAATCGGCGTTTATGGATTGGTTTGCACAAAAGTTGCCACAATTACAAACCATGAGAATTAATTTCTGGCATTTTTACCATTTTTTTTTTTTTTTTTTACACTAGTAATGGCGGCGATCTGCAATATTTAAGGGGACTGTGATATTGCAGCGGACGTGTCAGACATTTTTGACACTTTTTTGGGACCAATGACATTTATCAGAAATTTAAATATCCACTGATTGCTGTATAAATGTCACTGGCAGTGAACGGGTTAACCTGCATGGGGCGCTCTAGGGGTTAACTGTGTTCCCTAGGCGTGTTCTAACTCAATGGGGGCTGGGCTACCAGGGGCATAAGAGATCTAATTAACCCCAGTGACAGGGATCAGTAGATGTCTTACATGCTGCCTGACAGAATGGGGAACCGCCGTGTTTACATAGGCGGTTCCCCGTTTTTCTTTTCTGCCAGGCAATCGTGGCTCGCCGGTGGAGATAGAGTCCGCCCGAGCTACGGCCACACTTCTGTAGAGTGCAGCGGGCACGAGAGCGCACCGCCGGCGGCGTGCTACCGCTCACGTGCGAACTGCCGTTTATAGACGGCGATTCGCGGGACGCTGCCACTCTGCAGCAGTAAATGTACGGGAGCCGGTCGGGAACCGGTTAATTAAAGATAAAGAAGCCAACAACATCCAAGTTTGCAAAATAAAAATAATAAACTTGCCTCCCGCCTGCAAAGCCTCACCTTGTTCCTTGTCGCCTGCATTAAGCAAGAGTTCGTCATTCTGGCGCTTGAGCTCGGTGATGTACTTGTAGGCCTGTTCCAGGACCATGTTCTTACTCTGAAGATAAAAAGAGAAAAAACAGAAGATGAGGACACAGATGTAAAACTATACTTCCCCAATTATAAACTCACCCCCCCAATAATCAATTAGTTTATTGAAATAGCCTAAAACCGGAACAATATTTCCCACAATGCAATAGCTAAAGCATAAAAAGAGTAAAAAAGGGAAATACTACAATAGAATTCTCTCCAAGTCCGAATTAAAGCAAATCTTTTGCACCCAATTACCCCCCCCGCCACGCCTGCTGTTCTGGGAGTAAAGCTATGAGGTGCTCCCGCTTTTCCTCCATGTGACAGCACTGGGCCAACTGCCAAGCTGCATTACTTGGACCTCCGTCCCAGCAAGCACTTGCTCTGGATTTGCTGGCGGGAGGTTGAACACAGTGGCAAGGGAGTGAAGGGAAGGTCAAAATGACTTTCGCCAGCAGAAAACCTGCTGCTTTACCCCGCATGGACAAATAACAGATTTGCTTTCAGTTTTCCCGCTGCTGTAAAGTGATAAATATTCCAAAAAGGATTGTTTAAAGTCATACTAAATCCTCCGTTTTTAAGCACTTTCAGCAGCCGATTTAATCACAGAGTATGCAGCTTCCTTATCTTTAATTTTATGCCTACATTGTTTAAATACTAAGTCGACTCGCAGTACCTGGACAAGGTCATCTAGCGCCCAAGGCCCCCACCCCCCCAAAAAAAAAGAAGCTGGGTGAGCATTATGTGTCTGCAAAAAAAAAAAAAAAAAAACCTCTGCCTCCCTCAAAAAAATTTGAGCACTAATCTTCATACTTAATCCCTCGAGGCATAAATTCCCTTTCAAACCAAAATTCTGCCACCCAATACAATACCTCTCTCTTCCAGTACAAATTCCCCCCTCCCAGCTCAAATCCTATATCCCTCAGAGCATAAATCCCCCCCGTCCATTCAAATCCCCCTCTCGCAGCACAAATCCCCCCAAATCCCCTGTCCTAGCGCTTATGCTAACCCCCCCTAGCAAAAATCTCTTCAATCATCCCCCCCCCCCAATAAATCTCTCTTCCTAACAAATCTACTCTCCAATTACAAATCACCTATTCTAGCACAACCCCCCAAAATCCCCATTGCACCCCTCCTGCCCACCACTTGTACAAATGTATCCATTGTACAATGAGTGAATTAGGCCTACAGCCTCTCGCATTACCGCCTGAGCTCCTCCTTCTGTCAGATCAGCGGCGTTATTCGATTCTCATCAGAGCACGAACCCTTAATGTAAACTGCGCATGTGAGGGGGATAGGTTGCGTGCTCCTTAGGAGAATCCAATGCTTGATGATCTAAGATGGAGATGAGGCGGTGATGCTCGCACTGGAGATTGGTTGCAAATACAGATTAGCACAGATACTCCTACTAAAACCCTATCAGTAAGACCCCTTTCACACCGGAACGTTTCTTCAGGCGCTGAGGTGCTAAAAATAGCGCCTGTGCAGCGCCTGAAATATTTCTCCCCCCCATTCTCCCCAGTGTGAAAGCCGGAGTGCTTGGGGCGGTGCGCTTGCAGGACGGGAAGAAAAGTCCTGCAAGTCGCATCTTTGGGGCGGTGTGGTGAGTGGTGTGTACAGCGCTCCTACACCGCCCCCTCTATTGAAAGCAATGTACGGCGCTCCCTAAGTGGCTATACACCGCCTCTGAAGCCCCAAGCGGCGACACTTTTAACCCCTTTTTGGGGGTTAAAAGCGAACCGCTTCCGCCTGCATAGCGGTAATTGCGCCGCTAATTAGCAGCGATTTACCGCTACCGCCCCTCCCCAGTGTGAGAGTAGCCTGAGTGACTGCATCTGACAGGCTATATCCCATCCCACCTCGGTCCGTGTAAAAATGGTCTTCCCCACAGCCATTTCCCGGTGACAGAAAAGGTTGGGGACCACTGCTTTAGGCTCCATTCACACTTGTGCATGTTGTCACGCAACTTTGGACATCAAAGTCGCATGACAAGTTGTTCTCTGTGTTTTACAATGATAACCATTTATATAAGTTAGGTCCATAAATATTGGGACATCAACACAATTCTAATGTTTTTGGCTCTATACACAACCACAATGGATTTGAAATGAAACAAACAAGATGTGCTTTAACTGCAGACTTTCAGCTTTAATTTGAGGGTATTTACGTCCAAATCAGGTGAACGGTGTAGGAATTACAACAGTTTGTATTTGTGCCTCCCACTTTTTAAGGGACCAAAAGTAAACCTCGCACATTCCTCTCTGAAACATGCATTCCTTACCTCTGCTTCTCACAATAGCAGCCTCTCTCCTCAAACTATCTTTTCTTCACCCCTCTCCCCCACCCCACAATCTGTACATATCATCCTCACTTCTCCCCTCTCCCTGTTACTGCGCTCATCACCTCTTTATAACTCTTAGCCCACCTGCTAAGAAAACCAGGAAGCTCAAGCATGTCCCCTCATATAAATCATATTCCCATATTACTTCCCTTTCTCTTCTGCTTCTACTAGCCTCGGGTGATATTTCCCCAAATCCTGGGCCCCCCTCATTTAACACCCAACATGCGCATCACCACCACCCCACACCCTCTGGCAGTAGTCGCGATCTACGCAATTTAATCTCCATTCCCCTTCTTCCCAAAACCAGCCTCCCCTTCTCCTGTGCCCTCTGGAATGCCCGCTCTGTCTGCAACAAGCTCACTGCTGTTCACGACATATTTGTCACTAATTCCTTTAATCTTCTTGCGATCACTGAAACCTGGCTCCATGAATGCGATTCTCCTTCTCCTGCTTCCCTCTCCCACGGTGGCCTTCTCTGGACTCACTCCCCTAGGCCTAATGGACGCAAGGGAGGTGGAGTGGGATTCCTCCTGTCCCCACAGAGCACCTTCCAGGTTATTCACTCTCCTCCCTCTCTGTCACTCTCATCATTTGAAGCCCACTGTATACGTCTATTCTCTCCAACCTCCCTAAGAATTGCTGTGATCTACCGGCCTCCTGGACCACTGTCAGCTTTCCTTGATTAATTTTCTGCCTGGCTACCCTACTTTCTCTCTTCTGAAATTCCCACTATCCTTCTTGGCGACTTTAACATCCCGGTTAACACTAACACTACCTCTAAACTTCTTAGTCTAACTTCCTCATTTGACCTGAAGCAATGGGTACAGGCTCCTACTCACACTGATGGAAATACCCTCGACCTCGTCTTCTCCTATCTATG
>BLSH010504214.1:796875-814622 GCA_018402905.1 Glandirana rugosa
GCCGGCCCTTCACCGACTCAATAGGACTGACCTGCAGTATACTGCAGGAGTCCTATTGTTCGGCGGCGCGCGGGCCCCCCCGCGCGTAGCGCCGCTAGCCACCACACCCCCCAGGGCACATCACTGGGCAGGCTCCCTGGTGGTCTAGGGTGGCGATCCGAGGGAGGGCTGTGTTGATAAATCATCAGCACAAACCCTCCCTGTCAGGGATGCAGCCGATCGGCGCTCCCCTCATCAGGTCTGCAGACCTGAGTACAGGAAAGCCGATAAACGGCTTTCCTGTATCACACTGTGACCAGCCGTGATTGGTCACGGCTGGTCACATGGTAAAGTGCTTCGGATCGAAGCACTTTACCGAGATCGGCATTGCGGGGGGTCAGACTGACCCCCCACACCACCGATCGCCGCGATGCGCGCCCCCCCGGGCGCGCGGCGGCTTGTTATCCTGAGGACGTCATATGACGTCCAGTCAGGATAACTCAGCCACTTCCCGGCCGTCATTCTGTATACGGCGGTCGGGAAGTGGTTAAATATCAATTGTCTTTGCTTTTAATAGGAGTTCTGTTATTTTTCAGGTTGTCAGTAAAAAATGTGCTCCGCCAGTATATTTTCCATCTTTTGCCAGTAAAAAACGCTGGGGGTGGTTGGCAACACTGCCGGTCGTTCCTGACTTCTGAGCATGCGTGTTTTGCACAGTACAACTTGTTGGACCAACTTTTCTGTACACACGATACAACGGTCGTACGACCGCTTATTGGTACAACCAAAGTTTTGTAGTCTGCTCATCCAACTCCTGTTGTACGACCGTCATACGTCGGCTGTTCTAATCGTGCGTACTAACGGTCGGATGATCGTACAACGGGCGGTCGTACAACCGTTTTCCTACGACCGTCGCACCGTGTGTACGAGGCTTTACACACCACTAGGGTTGTAGGACACATGTAGAACAGCTCCATTCACTTGTACACCTGCAGCTAAAGGGTGTAGCAGTTGGGGAGGTGAAAGCACGGCTCAACCATGCCTCCCCCCAACTTGGACCAGCCCTAACATTTTGGATTTGTCATCACTTTGTCACCCGGACAAATAGAGGGTGCAATCTCCATGATGGGGCCAATGACCACAGTAAAATGTTTGCTGTGGTTACAAATGTAATCTGCTTATATTTTACCTTTTCCCTGGTTGCTCCCATCCGCCCCTTCATCTACATCATGCGGATTCATTCTTTAAAAAAACAAACAGCTGTTACTGGATCTTTTCTCTATAGTTCATTGAAGGACACAGCTTAGCTGCTCATGGATGGGCTTGATGCCGCCACCTTCAGGAGCAGGGCGCTAGTGCAACTAGCATCTTAGGAGTTCGGGCATGGAGCTTGTAGCTCCTACTTTTTTCTCCCTTTCTTTTTATCTCTTTTCTTTCGTTCGCGTTTTGGTTCCCGTCGTAGATGAAGATTATATTTTTTCTGGGTGACAGGCCAGGTATCATAGGTCTGGGTAGTTTCTCTCCCTCTCCAGCATCAATAACAAGCATAGGGGGCTCGGCTGTAGCGGCCAGAAGGAGCTCGCCCCCTCGGCGAATGCATACGACGGTTGGATCGGTGTCATTGCCAATGTTATCCGACTTGCTGCAGCTTCTAATGCACACTGTGAGAAGCTGACAGTGTGCAGTGAAATCAGAGGAAGCCATTTCAGTCCAGGAGAGGAGCCGTGCAAGACTAGAGGGAGGATTTAAGTAAGCCTGCAATCTTCTTTTTCCAACTAAAATATACCCCATGCCAACCTCAAGACCCCAGTACTTTCAAGTGTGGGGCACATACCAAGAGCTGGCTCACATCCGCTGCTGCACTGCGTGTGTGGTGCAATCCGGCTGAGATCAGCACAACGCTGAGCTTGGTGGACTGCATGTTTTTTTTTTTAAACAACTTTATTGAAACATCACACACATCTCATAAAGTTCAACTGCCGGCCGCGCTGTATGAGGCCTTAGGATCGCCTCGCACTGCGCGGATTATAAAAAAAAAAAGACGGCATGCAGTACCTTCTCTCTGCGCACCGAACCTGCCCACCACCACAATGCAGTGTGAATCAGGCACATAGCAGTGTTAAATTTGATAAAAATATTTTCGTTGACGAAATGAACACTGGTTTAGTCGACTTACGCCCCATTCTCACTTAGGTGACTTTGGTCCCCAAGGTCGCAGAACAAGTCGCACCTCATGTTTCCCTATGATAACCGATATCTGTGTGACTTCAGAGTAGTTCCTGCAATATTTTGGCCTGACTTTCTTGCGACTTGAGGCCCTTGGACCTCAATATAAACCCGCAAAAGTCACACCGGCATGATATAGGTGTGATTTGGGTGAGACTTGTCAAAAGAATGCCGGAAATTAAATAGAACGTCAAAATAAATTAAAAAAAAAAAACCCGGCGTGGGGTCTCCCTAAAATCCATACTAGACCATTATTATTATTATACAGGATTTATATAGCGCCGACAGTTTGCGCAGCTCTTTACAATATTAAGGCAGACAGTACAGTTACAATACAACTCAATACAGGAGGAATCAGAGGGCCCTGCCCCTTATAGCTTACAATCTAGGAGGGAGGGTTAAATGATACGAAAGGGCAATAACTGCGGGGGATGAGCTGATTGAGAAAATAAGGAATGTAGTTATTAGGTGGTGGCAGGATAGGCTTCCCTGAAGAGAAAAGTTTTCAGGGATCGCTTGAAGGTGGATAGATTTGGGGACAGTCTGACCGATTGGGGTAGGCAGTTTCAGAGGATGGGAGCAGCTCGGGAGAAGTCTTGGAGGCGAGTACGAGAGGAGGTGATGAGGGAGCTGGAGAGCAGGAGGTCATGGGAGGAGCGAAGAGGACGGTTAGGTTGGTATTTTGAGACCAGGCTGGTGATGTAGCTGGGAGCAGAGTTATGGACGGCTTTGTAGCTGATATTTAGTATTTTGAATTGAATTCATTGGGCGAGTGGCAGCCAATGGAGGGATTGGCAGAGAGGGGTGGCAGACGTTGAACGGTTTGTAAGGTGGATGAGTCTGGCAGCGGCATTCATGAAGGACTGGAAGGAGGATAGTCCGTGTAAAGTTAAGCCAATGAGGAGGGAGTTGCAGTAGTCGAGGCGAGAGATGACCAGGGAGTGAATCAGGAGCTTTGTGGTTTCATTGGTTAGGAAGGGACGTATTTTAGAGACGTTGCGGAGATTGAGGCGGCAAGCCTTAGAAAGTGATTGGATGTGGGGCCAAAAGAAGAGTTCAGAGTCCAGGATAATACCAAGCACCCTAACATGTGGGGATGGGTGGATGGTGGTGCCATTGCTCTTGACAGAGAAGTCTGGAGAAGAGGCACGTGGGGAGGAAATATTATGAGTTCAGTTTTGGACAAGTTGAGTTTGAGGAAGCGGTGGGACATCCAGGCAGATATGTCTGTTAGTAAGTTAGTGATGCGTGAAGAGACTGAAGGGGTGAGTTGGGGGGTGGAGAGGTAGATTTGGGTATCGTCAGCGTAGAAATGATATTGAAAGCCGTGGGAGGCTATCAGCCGACCCAGGGAAGAGGTGTAGATTGAAAATAAGAGAGGTCCAAGAACGGAACCTTGGGGGACCCCAACAGAGAAGGGAAGAGGAGAGGAGGAGGTAGAATTGTAGGTGACACTGAAGATGCGATGGGATAGGTAGGACGAGAGCCACTGAAGAGCACAGTCACAGAGACCGAGGGAGTAAAGTTTTTTGAGGAGGAGGGGGTGGTCGACTGTATCAAAGGCAGCCGAAAGGTCCAGGAGTAGGAGTACAGAGAAGTGTCCATTGGTTTTTGCGGTTAGTAGGCCACTTGTGAGTTTAAGAAGGGCAGTTTCTGGGGAGTGTTGAGGGCGAAATCCAAATTGATGGGGGTCCAGAAGGTTGTTCTTAACAAGGTGGTCACTCAGTTGGTTGTAGACCAGACGTTCAAGGAGTTCGGAGGAAAAGGGGAGCAAGGAGATAGGGCGCAGATTGTTTAGATCGGTAGGGTCCAGGGTTGGCTTTTTGAGTATGGGCGTGACCAATGCATGTTTTAGAGCGTTGGGGAAGATGCCAGAAGAGAGGGAGAGATTGAAGATGTGAGTTAGAGAGTGCAGGATGGAGTCAGAGGGTGACCGTAGTATTTGAGAGGGAATAGGGTCCAGTGGACAGGTGGTTAGGTGGGCGTTAGAGAGGAGATTAGCAACCTCGTTTATAGTAGCAGGTTTGAATAAGGAGAGTGTCGATTGTGCTTGTTGACATGGGGTATTAACTGGGGAAGAAGCCTGTAGAGTGGAGATTTCGTCACAAATTGTGTCAATCTTGCTTTGAAGTGATTAGCAATCTCCTGGGCAGTGAGTGAGTTAGTGGGTGGAGGCAGTGGGGGACGAAGTAGAGTGTTGAAGGTAGAGAAGAGTTGACAGGGACTGGATGAGAAGGTGTTAATAAGAGTGGTAAAATAGGTCTGCTTGGCTGTGTGGAGGCGAGAAGCCCCCAGATCCCAGCCCCCCCATGTGAACGAGTATGGGGTACATAGTACCCCTACTCATTCACTTAAAAAAAGTGTAGTGTAAAAAATGACAGTAGGCCGTTTTTGACAGTTCCTTTGTTAAAAAAAAAAACATAATTACGCCCCTCGGTGTAGATTGATCGTCAATCACAACTCCAGCTGCCACCCCGATAAAAAAAACTTAAGCCCCGACGAATGCTCCAGCCATTTGCCAAGAAAGCCCTCTAACAGCTCTTAAATAACTAAGGGGCAGGGCCAGTCAGTGACATCAACAGGTGGCACCACCCCCTTGTGACATCACCGATCTAGCACACCCTCTGTCAATGATGCCATAAGGGGCATTGCCACCCAGCAACATTAATAGGTTGCCCCGCTCCTTAGATATTTAAGAGCTGTTAGAGGGCTTTGTTGGCAGACAACAGGAGCCTTTGTCAAGACCGGAGGTTTTTTTATGTATTTTGTTTTATTTCTCTTTACGGCTCGACTGCGGGGTTCGCGATTGATGATCGTTCTACATCGGGGATCTTTTTTTTTTTTTTTAAAGGAATTGTCAAAAACTTGTGTTGTGATTTACTTTTCTGGTGAATGAGTAGGGGTACTGTGCACCCCCATACTCATTCACATGTTGGGGGCACGTAGCCTGGTATGCTTTAGGAGGGGGCAAGCGCACCCCCCCTCTTTTCTGGCCTGCCAGGCTGCATGCTTGGTTAAGGGTCTGGTATGGATCATTAGGGGGACCCTGACCATTTTTTAATATTTTGGCATGGGGTTCCCCTTAAAATCTATACCAGACCCGTAGTTGCCTGGTATGCATTTCCGCATGCAGGGGGCACGCGTCGGCCACTTCTGCTGTGATTATTCACAGCAGAAGCTGATCTGTGGGTGCCGGGCACTGGATATGTGCCGGCACCCACAAACAGAATCAAAACAAACAGAACTGAGTTCTGCCAATGTAAACAATTTAGATTACAGTTTAGACAGGGGGGTGGGAAGGGATGGATTTTGTGGAATAAAATCCATCTGTTCCCCTAGTAAAAGCACCTCACACAGAAAACATTGACTAGGTACACAGTTAGCCCTTTGATTTGCACAAAATACGACTAAATTGAGGACTTTACCGGTACTACTCAAATATTGTACGAAATATCAAATGTTTATTGTACAAAGGTTAAAATGCATATGGACAATGAAAAGACTGATCTAACATTCCCAAATAAAAATATGTGATACTGTTTGGTAGTTTTCCCATCATCCCTGTTGTAACTGGGTGATGGATTGCTTGATGTGACTTTGACGTGTTTCACGGGTTGCTGCCCGCTTCATCAGGAAGAGAACTACAGCCAAGCTCTATAATAAGGAATGCATTCTTGTCACTTTAACACAAAAAAAGACTGTCAACTGAAGCTACTTCCACCAATTTTGGGATAGAAGCTCAGCATACCTATATATGTATAGAAAAGCATACATACACAGATGAACCACTAATAAGACCAGTTGTTGCCAATTTCCTCAGCGGGAAGAGCAGTTCATTAGATAGATATATATACATATACACACACACACCTTAATATCTCCATGGGCCACAATTCAAGCCGCTGTTGGTAATCAAAAGTATCTAAGATATAAGATTCATTATCTTGTATACTTTTGATTACCAACAGCGGCTTGAATCGTGGCCTATGGTGATATTAACCACTTCAGCCCCGGAAGGATTTCCCATGTTAGGACCAGAGCACTTTTTGCGATTCGGCACTGCGTCACTTTAACTGACAATCGCGCGGTCAAACAAGTCCTTTTATTCGCCACAAATAGAGCTTTCTTTTGGTGGTATTTCACCACCTCTGCCTTTTTTTTTTTTTGCGATAAACAAAGAAAAGTGACAATCTTGAAAAAAATATATATTTTTTACTTTTTGCTATAATAAAATATCCCCAAAAAAAAAAAATGTAAAAAAAAAAAAAAATGTAAAAAAAAAAAAATTTAAAAAAAAAAAAAAGGTCTTCCTCCGTTTAGGCCGATATGTATTCTTCTACATATTTTTGGTACAAAAAAAAAAAATCGCAATAGGCGTATATTGCTTGGGTTGTGCAAAAGTTATAGCGTCTACAAACTATGGGAATTGATTTATGTCTTTTTTATTATTTTTTACTAGTAATGACGATCTGCGATTTTTATGGTGACTGTGATATTGCAACGGACAGATCGGACACTTTTGACACTTTTTTGAGACTGACATTTATACAGCGATTAGCACTAAAAACAGCGGATTACTGTATAAATATCACTGGCAGGGAAAGGGTTAAACTGTAGGGGGCAATCAATGGGTTAGAAAGATACAAAAATAGAAAAATCTGCACAAAAGATAAAAGTCACTAATAACTAATAGAATGATAATAAATAGCAGCTATACACAAAGTTCAACACAGAACAATAAACAAATAAGAGGATTAAAAAGTGCAGCGCTAAAAGACTCCAGCATAATTCTCAGCATACGTCCATCATGATAGAATAGTTCATTCAGAAGGAAAAAGATCCCACATGCCATGATAGAGATGATAAGTAATGTGAAGAGCCACCAAAGTAGATACACCGCTCTTATCCCAAGTATTGTGACCCCCTGAATAAGAGCGGTCAATCTCGCTTTGTTTGCAATCACAGCACTCCTGGACTCCTCTCCCTTATTATAGGCTTACCCATAGGTAAAAGTCAGTAAAAGGGTTTTTCCTAACAAATTCATTTAAGACCATGTTGCAAAAATGAATATACCCCAATGAAAGTCCTAGGAAAAGCTAGAATTTAGACAACAAAATCCTAATTAACAAAAATTAAACTACAGGTGAGTGTAATTATTCATTAAACAGGTGTCCAGCAGACAGTGGGTTATAAAGGGCGTTACACAACCAAGAAAACCTTCATGGTGTCAGCAATGGCACCACATGGAAGAGAAATGTCACAAGGTGCGAGAAAGAAAATCTCTTCACACAAGAAAGGTGAAGGCTACAAGAAGATCAGCAAAGCTCATCAGTCAGAATACTGGAGCAAAACTGATACAAAAATGTAACTAGGATGGAACTGCAACCATCAGAGAAGTCCATGGAAGTTGTCACCTTGGCAGGAGTGTCCTCTGATGAGAAGGGTTGTAGAAAATCGCCATGGCAGGAGCGTCCTCTGATGAGAAGGGTTGTAGAAAATCGCCATGGCAGGAGCGTCCTCTGATGAGAAGGGTTGTAGAAAATTGCCATGCAAGTTCACTGCAGTTAGCTAAAGAAGTAGAAAGCCAAACTGGAGTTTCCCGTGACACAATATGGTGTACACTACAGAAGAATGGCATGCATGGGCGTCATCCATGAAGGAAGCCTCTCCTAAAGCCCATGCACTAAAAAGCCCGTCTAGAATTTGCCAGGGCCCATGCTGAAAAAAGACGGCTACTGAGACTCTGTAATGATGAGACCAAGATAAATGTTTTTGGAACTGATGGCTTCAAAACTGTATGGTGTCGCAAAGGTGAGTACAAAGAAAATGCATGGTGCCTACTGTGACACATGGTGGTGGTGGCCGTGTCTTTCTGTGGGGCTGCATGGGTGCTGCTGGTGTCGGGGAGCTGCATTTCATTGATGGTGTCATGAATTCACAGATGTACTGCTCCATATTGAAAGAAGATGTGACCATCATTCCCGTGCCTTTGGCCGTCCTGCACTTTTCCAACATGACAATGATCCAAAATCACACATCTAAGTCCACCGATTCATTTCTGAAGAACAGGGTGAAAGTGACCAAGTAGGTCTCCTGATTGAACCCAATTCGGGGAATGCTGAATAGACGAGCATCACACTCCATCCAGGCTCTAAAATAGGTTGTTCTTGAAGAATGGAAAAAAAATTGATGTTGCAATACGTCGCCAACTTGTTCATTCCATGCCTAGAAGGCTTGGTGCTGTCCTTATAAATCATGGAGGTCATACAAAATACTAGAAGTAGTTTCTTGTTGTGGGCTTTATTAATTTTTGCATCAACTCATTTGAGAAAAACTGAAGATATTGTAAATATAAATATTCGTAAGCTTACTTTCATATAATGAGCTAAACAAATGTTGTATAAAACTCAGTTTTATCAAAATTTTGGAAATTGTTCTCGTGTTCATTGAGATATTGATTAAAATGTTACTTTTCAAAAGGGGTGTATGTATTTATGTTGAGCACTGTATATGGCTAATGAACTGCTCTTCCCACTAAGGAAATTGGCAATAACTGGTCGTATTAGTGGTACATCTGTATATGTATGCTTTTCTACACATATATGATAGGTATGCTGAGCTTCTATCCCAAAAATGGTGGAAATCTCTTAATTCAAGTCTTTTTTTGTGCAACAAAAATGTATTTCTTTTTGTTATAGAGCTTGGCTGTAGTTTTCTTCCTGACGAAGCAGGCAGCAACCTGTGAAACACGTTGAAGTCACAGCAAGAAACCCATCACCCAATTACAACAGGGAGGATGAGGAAACATACTTTTCAAAAGGGGTATATTTATGTTGAGCGCTGCATATGCCTAATGAACTGCTCTTCTGGCTAAGGAAATTGGCAACAACTGGTTATATTAGTGGTACATCTGTATATGTATGCTTTTCCACACATATATGATAGGTATGCTGAGCTTCTATCCCAAAATTGGTGGGAATTGCTTCAGTTAACAGTCATTTTTGTGTGACATAAATGCATTTCTTATTGTTCTAGAGCTTGGCTGTAGTTTTCTTCCTGATGAAGCAGGCAGCAACCTGTGAAATGCATTGAAGTCACAGTAAGAAACCCATCACCCAATTACAACAGGGAGGATGAGGAAACTACCAAACAGTATCATATTTTTATTTGTGAATGTTCAGATCAGTCTCTTCATTATTAATATGTTTTTTAACCTTTGTACAGTAAACATTTAATTTTTTTTTTTTTACAATATTTTGAGTAGTACTGATAAAGTCCTCAATTTAGTCTTAGGGCCCCTTTCACACTTGTGAGACATGACTGCAAAGTCGTATGACAAGTCCTACTCCATGATTTCCAATGAGTACCATTTATATCTGTGCGACTTCAAAGTAGTCCCTGCACTACTTTGGTACAACTCTGAGGTCCATAGACCTCAAGATTACACAAGCATTGTTTAGTCACATCAAAATCGCACAAGTGTGAAAAAGGGATTTTTTTTGTATAACTTACTGTAAAATCCTTTTCTCTGAGTTCACTGACAGACGCAGCCTTCTTATGACACGTGGGGTTATATGCACATCCTACTAGGAGTAGACTAGGCAAAACAGGCAAAACAAACAAAAGCATAGGTTGGCCACTCCCAGGGGGCCATCCTTACCTTAGCATATAATCCCCCTGCCCTGTACAGCAGTGGTTCTCAACCCTGTCCTCAAGTACCCCTAACAGGCCATGTTTTGTGAATTTCTCTTGTAAAATAGCTGTCCAAAATACCAAGGCATTGACTCTGATTTAAAGCACCTGTGGAAGATAAAGGAAAACCTGCAAACATGGCCTGTTGGGGGTACTTGAGGACAGGGTTGAGAACCACTGCTGTACAGCACATCAGTTTGTAACAAGCCATACAAAACCAACGTAGAGGGGTGGGTGCTGCATGTGTCAGTGAACTCAGAGAAAAAGGGATTTTATTAAAACTTACCGTAAAATCCTTTTCTCCGAGTTCACTGACAGACGCAGCTCTTCATTGACTGTGGGGTTTTATGTTCGTCCCACTAGGAGTTAACTAGGCAGGGAAAAGAATCAGCTGGCCCCTCCCCTGGGGGCAGTCCTCTCTTCCTACATCAAACCCCCTCACAGTATAGCTCTTCAGTTCGTACACAAGCCGTATAGAAACTGAGCCCAGAGGGGTGGGTGCTGCGTCTGTCAGTGAACTCGGAGAAAAGGATTTTACAGTAAGTTTTAATAAAACCCCTTTTTCTCCTTACGTTCACTGACAGACACAGCTCTTCATTGACCTTGTGGGGAAGTCCCCAAGCTGTGTCAAAAAAGAGGGGTGGGTAAACGCTAACAACTGTACCCAACTGAACCTCTGAGAAGGCGCCAGTCGCGCCTACGCTGCCGCCTGCAGAACTTTGCGGTCAAAAGCAGCATCCGAAGATGCAAACACATCAACTTTGTAAAGCTTAGTAAAAGTGTGAACCGAGGCCCACGTGGCCGCTTTGCACACCTGGGACACCGAAGCCTGGTGTCTGAAAGCCCAGGAAGTACCAACCGCTCGGGTAGAGCGAGCCGTGACCGGAAAAGGGGGAACCTTGCCCCGAACAGAATACGCATGAGTCACGGTTTTTCTAATCCAATGAATTCGTAGCCGAAGAGGCCGCTAATCCTTTACGCGGGCCCTCTGGCAGAACAAACAAGGCGTCAGCTTTTTGAAAAGGAGCTGTAGCAGCCAGGTACACTCGTAAGGCCCTCACTACGTCCAAGGCATGCAACTCAAACTCCTTTGGGTGCGATGGACAAGGGCACAACGAAGGCAGGACAATATCTTCATTGATGTGAAAAGAAGAGACTACCTTCGGAAGAAAAGGAGAGGGTCGCAAGACCGCCTTATCCCTATGCAGTACCAAATAAGGAGACTTGCACGATAGTTCAGCTAATTCCGACACCCATCTGGCAGAAGTGATGGCGACTAAGAAGGCCACCTTCTGCGACAGAAGTTGTAAAGAAATCTCCCTGATTTTCTCATAAGGTGGTTTCTGGAGAACAGAAAGCACCAGATTCAGATCCCATGGAGCCATCGGAGATCTTACCCGAGGCGCCACATGTCGCACACCTTGTACAAAGGTACAAATCAGAGAGTGCGCGGCTAAGGGTCTCTGAAAGAGAATGGCTAAGGCCGAAATCTGGCCCTTGAGGGTACTCAAAGCCAAATTCTTATTAAGGCCTTCCTGTAAAAGGTCAGGACCCTGGACATGACATAAGAGCGGGGGTTATAGCCCTCCGCCTCGCACCAAGCAATGGAAGCCTTCCAGGTGCGGTGATAGATCTTATGAGAAGTGCACTTGCGAGCTTTTAACAGGGTAGGGATTACGGAGTCGGCGACTCCCCTATCCCTCAGCACCTGGGACTCAATAGCCAAAAAAGTAAAAAGTGGTCACAATAGGACCGCAGTTCCCCTAGAAGGGAAGCCAGGTTAACTCCTTGCGAACTAGGCATTGAAACTGAAGAGCTATGCTATGTGAGGGTTTGATGTAGGAAGAGAGGATGGCCCCCAGGGCAGGGGCCAGCTGATTCTTTTCCCTGCCTAGTTAACTCCTAGTGGGACGAACATAAAACCCCACAAAGTCAACGAAGAGCTGCGTCTGTCAGTGAACGTAAGGAGAAAAGGATTTTACGGTAAGTTATACAAAAAATCCCTTTTTCTCTTCCGTTCACTGACAGACGCAGCCTTCTTATGACACATGGTGACGTCTCAAAGCTGTGCCAATCAAGAGGGGTGGGCAAAACTATAACAACTGTACGCAACAGAAAAACGCCCTCTCAGGCGGCGCTAACCGCGTCTATACTGCCGCTTGTAATACTTTGTGGCCAAAAGCAGCATCCGAGGATGCTGAAACAACAATTTTGTAAAACTTAGTAAACGTGTGCACTGAGGCCCAAGTAGCTGCCTTGCACACCTGAGACACCGAGGCCTGGTGTCTAAATGCCCAGGAAGTACTAACTGCCCTGGTGGAATGCACCGTGACCAGAAACGGGGGAACCTTACCCCGAATCTCATATGCATGAGTCACGGTCTTCCGTATCCAACGTGACACGGTAGCTGACGAGGCCGCCATACCCTTGCGTGACCCTTCCGTCAGCAAAAATAAAGAATCAGACTTCCGAAAGGAAGCTGTAGAACTTAAATATTCCCGCAAAGCCCTCACCACATCCAAAGAATGCAGTTCAACTTCTTTGGGATGCGACGGGTGCGGGCACAATGAGGGAAGAACAATATCCTCATTTAAATGGAAGGAAGAAACCACCTTCGGAAAAAGAAACAAAGGGGAAGGCCACAAAACTGCCTTGTCCTTATGGAAGACCAAGTAAGGCGACCTGCAGGATAATGCTGCCAACTCCGACACCCGCCTGGCGGATGTGATAGCCACCAGAAAGGCCACTTTCTGCGACAACAACTGTAAGGGAATGCCCCTAATCCTTTCATATGGTGGTTTCCGCAACACAGAAAGCACCAGATTCAAATCCCACGGTGCCAAAGGCGACCGTATCCAAGGAGCCACATGACGTACCCCCTGTACAAATGTACGCATCAATGAATGAGATGCCAAGGGCCGTTGAAAAAGAACCGCCAGGGCCGAAATCTGCCCCTTAAGCGTACTTAACGCCAGGTTCTTGTCCAGTCCCTGCTGCAAGAATGACAGTACTCTGGACACTCTATAAGAGCGGGGGTTCCAACCCCCTGCCCCGCACCAAGTAATATAGGCCTTCCAGGTCCTATGATAAATCTTACGTGAGGCACTCTTACGTGCTTTAATCATAGTAGGGATTACGGAGTCAGAGACACCCCTATCCCTCAATACTTGGGACTCAATAGCCAAGCCGTCAAAGCCAGCGAGGGTAAAGCAGGGTGCAAGATGGGCCCCTGAGACAGTAGGTCTTCGCGAAGTGGAAGACGCCACGGAACATCTGCCACCATCCGCACTACGTCGGCGTACCAAGGATGCCGTGGCCAATCCGGAGCTACCAGGATAGCAAAGGTCTGTACCTTGTGAATGTACCTGGAGGCCATAAGGTCCACCTCTGATGTGCCCTATTTGCGGCAAATCTGGCGGAACACTTCTGGATGTAGGGACCATTCCCCTTGATCCAGAGTCCGGCGGCTGAGAAAGTCCGCCAGCCAATTTCCCACACCTGGGATGTAGATTGCAGAGAGAGCTGGCATGTGAAGTTCTGCCCACCAAAGGATCAGAGCCACCTCAGTGCTTCTTGTTCCGCCCTGATGGTTTACATGCGCCACAGCCGTGGTATTGTCCGACTGAACCCGAACAGGGAGGCCTCGCAGCCTTTCCGTCCAACAGGACAGGCAAAGCCTGCTCACTCTCAGTTCCAGTACATTTATCGGAAGACCAGCTTCCTGCACTGACCAATGACCCTGGGCAGAAAACTGATCAAGGACCCCTCCCCAGCCTGATAGGCTGGCATCCGTCGTTGCTAACGACCAATTGAGGGGAGGAAAACTTTTCCCCCACTTAAGGGCCGGAGCCCGAATCCACCAAATCAAGGATCCCCGGGACTGCTGAACCGACCTGATCCGCCTGTCTAGGGATAGGGGAGATTTGTCCCACTGCGACAAAATTGCCCTCTGCAGGAGCCGAGTGTGACTCTGGGCGTAAGGTACCGCTTCGAAAGTCGACACCATGAGTCCCAACACCCGTATACAGAACCGTAAGGAGAACCACCGGCGCGATGACAGGGTTCGCACTGCTGCCTGAAGTGTTAGGAGCTTGCTCGGTGTCAGAAACACCCCTGCCTGTAATCAGACCCAGGTACTCCAGCCGGCAAGCCAGAATTAATGATGACTTCTGTTCGGCGAGTGCCCAAACGGCGCCTAGAAGCGTCCCCCGACGCTCCTGCGGGAGCCTCACGTTTGAGGGGAAGAACCTTTCTGGGAGCAGAGAGCTGACTTCTATCCTGTATCCGGAGGACACCACCTCCAGTACCCACCAATCGGTGAAGCGGACAGCCCACCTGTCTGCAAACCCCAGCAACCGGCCCCCCACCCGTGAGGCGGGTGGGGGCAACCCATCATGCGGAGGCAGACTTGTCCTCCGCTTTTTCGGACTTACGATGCCAGGGCCTCTTGCTGTGCTCTGAGAACGCCTTCCCGGCCTTGTCTGCTGGGCCAGGTGCCCGAAAAAACTTCTTCTGACCTGAAGAGACAGGGCCCTGCCTACGACGCAAAGCCAAGGAACTTGGTGGTCTACACCATTCCTTGAACACTGCCTGTTCAAACACCTGATCATAAGGGAAAGCCCTAGGGGATCCAGGGGGTTTTAGTGGTCCACAGACGTATGCGGATTCATGCGACTCCCCTACTTGGTCAAGCCGCATAGTGTCGCGAATATCAGTGCTTCCACTATCGCTTTATCCCGCGAAAAAGGAGCATCCTGATCCTCCTCTACCTCTGAGGGCGGCTCACCCTCTGAAAGACCCACAGGTGTGACCACAGAGGCGCTCTCTAGATCCGAATTCCCCCCTGAGGACAGAGGGGGGGTGGGCGCTTCTGGGGGCCCCTCGGAACGGGCACCCCTGCCCGGGGGAAGAACTCCCCAAACACCGCCCTCAGCTGTTCCAAGGACACTAACATTCCTGGGGTGGACTGTAGATCCGCAGGTACAACTGCCATAGTATTGCCGGCCTCTGACATCTCAGCCTTCCGGCACCCCCACTGTGCAACCACCACCTCTACCCCACCAATCAACCTGGGAGACCCGGGAGGATTGCACCCCCCGCTACCAGCACCCAGGAAGCGCCAGCTATACTTGCTGTTTGATGCCTCAGCACTCTGACCGGAAGCCCACAAACTGCTGCACGCCAGGAGCTTGTTACTGTGTCAGCCACGCTGTCCAAGCGCAAACCGGAAGCCACTTCCGTTTTTAAGCACTTCCTGCACGAGGACTGCACCTCTTCGCAACTACCACTGGGGGCCGCCAGAGAGCAGGCTGGAAACCGCATGTTTCTCAAACAATGGACGCTGCCATTACACACGCGTGGTCGGCCACGAACGAGCGGTGCTCCACTCCAATGGCGGCAACCCGCCTACACAGTGCTCCAGACGGTCGGTGCAGAATCGATCGGTTAGTGCAAAGGTGCCTGCGGGGGAGGGGGGGGGGGGTAGGGCCTCTAATGGACCCCCACCGGCCGGCCACCACCCGAGCTGCCCAGGGGCCCACTCTTCATGCCCCTAAGGCGGAAGAGGGGTCCACTCACCAATCCGACGGGCGCAGCTACCTCCCCAAAGGGAGTCATGCTGCTGGCCAGGCCACTGGACAGGCGTACCAGTCACTGGGCTCTAGTGGGTTTTAGCCACTGGCCACAAGCACGGAACGGGCGCTATGCGGTGGGCCCCCCTAAGGGTGCTCGCATAGTGTCGGCCGGACTGGGGAAAGATTTGGATTCGAGATATCCTCTATACCACCAGCCAGCTTCTTGATAGCAGTCTTCATCAGACAAATCTTCAGTAGACCGCCGATCCCATAGGGAACCAGGTCTACTCCTTGCACTAGGCAAATAAAAACTGATGTGCTGTACAGGGCAGGGGGATTATATGCTAAGGTAAGGACGGCCCCCTGGGAGGGGCCAACCCATGCTTTTGTTTGTTTTGCCTAGTCTACTAGTAGGATGAGCATAACCCCATGTGTCATAAGAAGGCTGCGTCTGTCAGTGAACGGAAGAGAAAGGGGCCTTATGTCGGCCATACACTAGATGAAAAATCGTTTGAAAATCTCTCATTTGGACAGTTGGTTCGTTTATCGTCCAGTTAATGGGCACAGATCGAAAATTGGTTGTGATTTTGAGACGATAAATCGAAGGAAAGGTTTGGAAAAACTTTGGCCGATAAATTGAAAGGTTAATGCGTTTCTTACCCGAGCAGTTTGCACTGCGCTTATGTGACAAAACGAACGAAAAACAGGTTCATTTATGTCAGTTGTCATGTCATTACATGATGGCAAAATAGATTGTGTTCGTTTTTCGAAAACTGGTTCGGCCGATTTTTCGTATAATGTATGGCCAGCGTTAGGGGTATTTTCTGCAGATTTTTCCTTAGGATGTGGTACTAGGCACATTGTGTCAGAACTAGAAGGTCCCCCTTGGGGTACTCCTTCCTCCCACCCATTACTTTTTCAGTTCAACTCTGATCACCCTAGATGTTTAACCCCTTCCCAGCCATTTTTTGAAAAAAAAAAAACAAATTTCTTACTTTTTGCTAAAATACAAATCCAAAAAAAATATATAAAAAACATTTTTTAAACGGTTTTGGCTAATTTATATTCTTCCTCATATCTGTGATAAAAATGAAAAAAAAATGGCAATCGGCGTTTGATTGGTTTGCGCAAAAGTTGCCGCATTTACGGATGAGAATTAATTTCTGGGGTTTTATTTTTTTTTACTAGTAATGGCGGTGATCTGCGCTTTTTAGCGGTACTGCGATATTGCGGCGGACATGTCGGACCATTTTGACACTTTTTTGGGACCATTGGCATTTATACAGCGATCAGTGCTATAAAAATGCACTGATTACTGTGTAAATGCCATTGGCAGTGAAGGGGTTAACCTGGGGGGGGGCACGCGCTCTAAGGGTTAACTGTGTTCCCTGGGCGTGTTCTAACTGTATTAGTGTTTGACTGGCAGGGGGAAGGGGAGTGATCACAGCCCTTCCCCCTCTCAAAGAACAGAGATCCGTGTTTACTTACACGGACCTCCGTTCTTTCAGTGCGGGGGGGCATCGCGGGTAGCTGGCGGAGATCGAGTCGCCCTACCCGCTCCCTCGACCCCCCGGACACAGTGAGCGCGCCTCCGGCGGCGCGCGCTCACAGTGCGCGATCTGGCAGCCACCGCCATATGACGCCGATTTGCCTAGCAGAGCCATCTTGTCGCCGTCAACCTGCGGTTGGCGGTCGGCAAGTGGTTAAGAATGCCTGTAATCTTCCTTCTCAAACTGAAATACACCCATTCCAACTTCAGGATCCCAGTACTTTCAGGTATGGGGCACATTTAAACAACCCCCCCTTTGACCTCCCACATTTCAATGCTTGGTGTCCAAATCAAAAGTCAGGGGGGCATCAAGTGGTGGTGAAGGTATTCCCTAGACCAGGGGTAGGCAACCTGTGGCCCTCCAGCTGTTGTGGAACTACATTTCCTATTAGGCATTGCAAGGCTGGCAGTCACAATTACTCCCAGGGGCATGATGGGAATTGTAGTTCTGCAGCAGCTGGAGGGCCGAAGGTTGCCTACCCCTGGCCTAGACAGACATCAATGCTATCATTTATAGTAAAAGTGGGGATTTAGTTAGTAAACCACGGTGACAGGTTTGCTTTAACTCACCAGCATGTCTCAGGTTCAGGTGAAATGACTCTTGAACACCACCATTGTAAAACAAAAAAATATATATATATATATATATATATATATATATATATATATAAAACAAAAAGATAAACACGATTTGCACATCAGTGACATAAACAGCAATGAAGTTAGAA
>BLSH010504214.1:815936-827927 GCA_018402905.1 Glandirana rugosa
AACCCCGTCCTCCCCCCAAATTCACGGGTCATTCGTTCACCAATTCCCATTTATAAGAACTAAATAAAAAAAAAACCCTCCTGGACAGTGCCGGGATAAGGATAATGTCCCCTACAAATGTAAGGAACATTATCCTTATTTTCACTAGTTTTTTACATCACTGTCACATTTATATTTTTTTACATTTCACGGGGTAGAGAAACCTCGTTCGCTCATGTATTTAGCCACGGCGTATACATTTAACACAAGTTTGGTTTTGAGGTCCGTCCATCACAGGACCAACCCTAAACTTGGCTCTTAGGATGTCCCACCCGGTAAATCTTTAAAAGTTTCCCCCCTCACATATACTAATGTGCCACAAACAGGAAGTTAATATCACCAACCATTCCCATTTTATTAAGGTGTATCCATATAAATGGCCCACCCTGTAGGATTCTCGGTTCAAATCCCAACCAGGACACTACCTGCCTGGAGTTTTGGTTTGAACACAATTTACATATGCGGCACCGATTTATGTACTCGCTTGCTCCAAAGAGATGGGGCACTTTACATTTTTTTATATTTACACTGTCACTACATTTTTTGATCACTTTTATTCCTATTACAAGGAATGTAAACATCCCCTGTAATAGGAATAGGGCCGTGACAGGTCCTCCCAAAAAAAAAATAAATCAAGAATATTTACCCTTAACCACTTGCTTACTGGGCACTTAAACCCCCCTCCTGCCCCAAGTTTTGGCTTTCAGCGCTGTTGCATTTTGAATGAGAACTGCGCGTTCGTGCGACATTGTAACCAAACTAAATTTATATAATTTTTTCCCCACAAATAGAGTTTTCTTTTGGTGGTATTTCATCACCTCTGCGTCATTTCTGACCGCCGCTATAAACAAAGAGCGATGATTTTGAAAAAAGAACATTATTTCCTTTTTGCTATAATATCCAAAAAAAAAAAAATATTCAGCTTTGGCCAATATATATTCTTCTACATATTTGTGGTTTTAAAAAAAAAAAAAAAAAATCGCAGTCGACGTATATTGATTGGTTTGCGTAAATGTTATCGCGTCTACAAACTATGGGAATTGATTTATGACGTTTTTATTATTTATTTATATTTTACTAGTAATGGCGGCGATCTGCGATTTTGGGACTGCAATATTGCAGTGGGCATGTCAGACATTTTTGACACTTTTTTGGGACATTTATACAGCGATCAGAAATTTAAATGTCCACTGATTACTGTATAAATGTCATTGGCAGTGAAGGGGTTAACCTGCAGGGGGCAGTGAAGGGGTTAACTGTGTTCCCTGGGTGTGTTCTAACTGTGGGGGGGCGGGGCTGGTCGGGACATAACAGATCTAACTGATCCCAGTGACCGGGATCAGTAGATCTGTCTTGTCCCCTTCAACAGAACGGAGAACCGCCGTGTTTACATCGGCGGTTCCCTGTTCTGCAGGTCTGACAGGGGATCACGGGTCTCGGGCGGACAGGGAGTCTGCCCCACCCGCGGGCACGCCCACGTAGTGTGGCGCGTGCGCGCCGCCAGTGAGTGCGCGCCAGGAGCGCACACATTGCCAGACCAGAGCACTTTTTCTGATTTGGCGCTGCGTCGCTTTAACTGACAATTGCGTGGTCGTGCGACGTTGTACCCAAACAAAATTTGCGTCATGTTTTCCACCACAAATAGAGCTTTCTTTTGGCTGTATTTGGTCACCTCTGCGTCATTTCTGATCGCCGCTATAAAAAAAAAAAGAGCGACAATTTTGAAAAAAATAAAAAATATTTCTTACTTGTTGCTAAAATAGATATACAAAAAAAAAAGAAATAATAAAAAAATTTTTTCATTGGTTTTGGCCGATTTATATTCTTCCTCATACTTTTGGTAAATAAAAAAAAAACGCAATCGGCGTACAGTGATTGGTTTGCGCAAACGTTGCCGTGTTTACGGATGGGGAGAATTCATTTATAGGGTTATTTTTTTTTCACTAGTAATGTTGGCGATCTGCGATTTTTAGCGGGACTGCGATATTGTGGCAGACATGTTGGACCATTTTGACACTTTTTTTGGGATCATTGGCATTTATATAGCGATCAGTGCTATAAAAATGCACTGATTACTGTGTAAATGTCACTGGCAGGGAAGAGGTTAACACTAGGGGGCGATTAAAGGGTTAACTGTGTTCCCTGTGTGTGTTAATGTATGGGGGCTGGGCTGAGTGGGGGAGGAGAGTAATCACGCCTCCCATACACAGGTAGCCTACGATCACAGCCCTTCCTCCTGTCAGAACGGAGATTCGTTGTTTACAAACACGGACCCCCGTTCTGTCACTGCGGGGGAGCCATCGCGGGTAGCTGGCGGACATCAAGAGCGCCCTACCTGCTCCCTAAGAACACAGCGCGCGCCTCCGGCGGCATGTGCGCGCTCAGGATCCGCGATCTCGCAGCCGCCATCAGGCGACGACAGTTTGGGATATCAAACCACATTGCCGTCGTCAGACGGGCGGGGCGGTCGGCAACTGGTTGAAAAAAAAAAAATGCATGTGAAAATCCGTTGCGCAAATACCGTGACACAAAAATTTGCAGCAATCGCCATTTTATTCCCTAGGGAAAAAAAATAAATAAATAATGCGGCTTGGGGGTTATAAGTCATTTTCTAGCAAGAAAACAGGTTTAAGACTTGTAAACAAAAAGTGGCAGGAAAAAAAAAAAAAACAGTGTCTTCAGTGGTTAAAGGCCACCCTCCCCCACGGCTAACTTCCAAAAATTGCAGGCACCACCAGATGCATTATGAAAAGTTCAGAAAAGATATACACCAAAAAGGAAAAAAGAAAAAAAAACCCAAGAAAACAAAATGGACAGGAAAAGGGAAGACGTGAAAGTAATAAAACACAGCCACCTAGCTAGTAAAAACAAGTTCACTATTTTCCGTCACTGCCCCAGGGTAAAGCACCTGACAAGGTAAACAATGACTAATGCACAGCAAGGGGCTGCAGCTTGCACACCAGGGCCGTATGCAGACAGCTCTGGGCAAACTATTTAAAACAACGCCCAAATACGTAAACGTGAATTGGTCGGCCTGCTAAAAATGTTTTAATTTCTGTTAAAAGAGTTGTAAAGGCAGGTGTGTTTTTTTTTTTCTCTCAATACATTCTATGCATTGAGATAAAAAAAAAAAAAAATTCTGTGTAGCAGCCTTCCTAGCACCCCCTTAATACTTACCTGAGCCCCATCTCTCTCCAGCGATGTCCACAAGTGTCTTAGTCGTCCCAGACACTCCACCTGATTGGCTGAGACACAGCAGCGGCGCCATTGGCTCCCGAGGCTGTCAATCAAAGTCGGTCAGCCAATGGAGCGTCCGTTCGGGTCCGCCTGAAAAACTGACAGGTGGACCCGAACGATCCGCCCGCGTGAAAGAGCCCTTAGACGCACAACGGTGATCCCCTCTTCTCTGGTAAGCCGCCATTAAAAAATAAAACCGGTCAAGGTGAATCACAAAATTGTTTTCCTCAGGGATTTGCAATGAGTGAGAAACATTGCTGACATCCCAAGAAGGGTTGTCAGCCTTTTCCGCATTAACGTCTCCTGGACTACAGAATAGATTTTCCTCACCATAAGGGGGAGGTGTTCTGTAGTGCAGCATGTGAGAATTGAGTAATGGCTGACAACATAGCTTGCGATGTCAGTGCAGCAGAGGCTTACACACATATACATATACACACACACACACACACACACACACACACACACGAGTGTGCAAGCCTCCTGCTTGTATCCCTACCTTGCAAATGTCACCCACTTCAGCTGTAGCAGCCTTGCAAAACCCTAGAATCAGTGGGTGTCTCTTTGCTGGAGCTCGGTGGGTGAAGTTGTGATGTCACAAGACTCCCCACCCACCTCTATACTGAGAGCTGGAGGAGAAAGAGGGGGGGGGGGTGAAGGTCTGTATGCTCCGTGCAGGAGATAAGCAGATGACTTGTCACTCACACAGCACAAAACGTCCCCTATTTCCCAGTTAGATGATCTCTTACTGAAAAAAGATAAGGGGATTGCTCAGAGCTGGATTAACTCATTGTAGCAAGACTGGACACAGATGACATGCTATATTCTACTACGCAGAATTAATTAAAAACGTTTTTTTTTCGGGTTTACATCCACTTTAAAGTCTGGATGTAAACCAGATTCATGAAATATGAGCTGGGCACATATATCTGTAGTATGTTCTCATCTCTCTTCCAAGGACCAAGTTACGTGGCTTTCTCCTACTCCGTCCTGTTAACTTCTGACAAGTTCTCTGACACACAAGAAAACCGGGCTGAATTTTGTGTCGTGGGAGGTTGCTATAAATAGATTAGCAGGGAGCTGAACTATTCATGAAACAGCTCTGTAAGTCTCTGCCTATGTGGGGAGGGGGTGCCTTTCCTCCAATCAGCTGTATGCCACCGAATGGCTGACTTCACTCCCAGCGCTGAAGAGAAAGAGAAAATCTCTAACACAATCTGATTTTTCTAAACAGTATATAAAGCTGAAGACAGCAGATATACATGTAATATTTATGTAGGGAGATTTGTTTTATTCCTGTGCATCATCTGAGGCGGTTCACTTCACTGGGTATATGTGAAGATTTACATCCACTTTAACCACTTGCCAACCGCCCGCCGCAGCGCGAAGATGGCCGCAATAACTAGTATTGTGAGTGCGCACCGCCAGAGGCACGCTCACAGTGTTCAGGGGGGCCAGGGCGGACTTGATCGCCACTGGCTACCCGCGATGGCTCCCCCCGCAGTGAGAGAACGGAGGTCTGTGTAAGTAAACATGGATCTCCATTCTGACAGAGGGTAGGACTGTGATCACAGGCTTTCTGTATATGGAAGCCATGATCACTCCCCTCCCCCTGCCAGCACAGCCCCCATACAGTTAGAACACACTGAGGGAACACAATTAACCCTTAGAGCGCCCCCTCCAGGTTAACCCCTTCACTGCCAATTGCATTTACACAGTAATCAGTGCATTTTCATAGCACTGATCGCTGTATAAATGTCATTGGTCCCAAAAAAGTGTCAAAATGGTCCGATATGTCTGCTGCAATATCGCATTACCGCTAAAAATCGCAGATCGCCACCATTACCAGTAAAAAAATAAATAAAATAAAAAGCCCAGAAATTCTCATTTCGTAAACGCGGAAACTTTTGCGCAAACCAATCAATAAACACCGATTTGATCTTATCTACCAAAAATATGAGGAAGAATATAAATCGGCCAAAACCGATGAAAAATTTTTTTTTTATATTTGTATTTAAGCAAAATTGTCGCACTTTTTTGTTTATAGCGGTGATCAGAAATGACGCAGAGGGGATCAAATACCACCAAAAGAAAGCTCTGTTTGTGGGAAAAAAAAGGAATTTTGTTTGGGTACAACGTCGCACGACTGCGCAATTGTCAGTTAAAGCGACGCAGTGCCGAATCGCAAAAAGTGCTCTGGTCATAAAGTGTGAAATCCGGAGCTGAAGTGGTTAATGGAGGAAGTTTTATGAGCTCACTGGATTTCCAGAAGAAGATTAGCAGGTATTTTTCTGTGCTTCCAGCATTTTTAAATTTACTGCAAATAAATGCAAAGATGTACTGAATAGTTTGATGTTTTTGACGAATCGTACATTTGAGGTGATGAAGCAGTAAAGCTGACACTATTTGCTAGGGGTTGCACCAATACCGGATTTTTTCAGGCACCGGTACTTTCGGTTAAGTACCCGCGGATACCAAGTACCGTTACCTTGGCGGTGTGATTTGAGCCCATACAAGAATGGGCTCAAATCACTCTGCAAAGAATGGCATGTAGTTTCCACACTGCTCCTGTGTGAACCCAGGCTGAAGTCACTAGGACAAGACTGGTTTCACACAGGAGCTATGCGATTCGGACAGGAATTGCACCGTATTCTTGTTCAAATCGCAATCGATTCTTAGCAGTGCGACTTGAAACCATTCATTTTGCATGGGCTCAAATCGCACCGGTTTCGGGTATAGGAGCATTTTCCCGATTGCTCGTGATAATACCCTACTGTTTGCTAGCAACTGCCCAAAACACACATTGGCGTCACCCTCATCGGATCACACTACAACTTATTTCAAGAAACTTACAGATAAATGTTGTCGAAGGTGCCGTCTTTTTCGCAAATGTTTAAGACATGATTTAGCATCTTTGTGCCTAGAAAAGACAAAATATTTTAAAATTGGGGGGAAAAAATTGTAAATTTTATTTAAAAAAGAATCCACACAGATAATGATCCCCTGCTGATTTGAGAGCTCCAGCACTGACCTGTCTGAAGGAAGTAGAGGGGGGGGGAATTGCGTGTCGGACATCTGAAGCAGATAGATGACCTCACCCCCTCCTGTCAATGAACGTGTTATGAGCACATGTGCAAACACACCTGATTGGCCCATAGTGGTGCCGCTCCCTCTCTAACCACTTAACGACCACCCACAGTACATTTACATCATTACTTTGACTAGCTACTATAACCCCAGTATCCTCTTCTTCTGTGGGCGATTGGCTACAAAATAAAACCGGTCTCAGTGGCGCATTCCCCGTGAGATTGCTTGCAGAGGCAGCGGGAACGGTGCTCCCTCCCGCTGCTTCCTGGTCGCTTACCGGAGAGATTGGTAGAGGCGGAAATGATCCGATCTGCTGGAGGGATGGGCATGAAGTCGGGTGACGGCAAGATGGCCCCCACTCAACTCCATGCCCTTTGGAGGACGGAAGCAACGTCTGATGTCACTTCCATTTAACAGCCTTAAAAGTATAACTATAGGCAAAGCATTTTTTCCCCCCATTTTGGATTGAGTAAGGGAGGATTATAACCTCTGTCAGATTTTTGTTTGCCATCTGTGTCCCATTGCAGAAATTTACCTTCACTTCCTGTCCCATAGCCAAACAGGAAGTGAGAGGAAATCCTTGCAAATGAACCTGTTTTTGACAGGCACCCTTCCCTACTTCCGGGAGATGCCACCGCAGCAGCGTCGCCCCCCAGAACTTTAGCCCCCCTCCTCCTTGCCAGCTAAAAAGCACATGCGCAGAGCCGCAATGCTTCACTGCTGGTATCCCTTACCAGGAATGGCAGTGGCAGCACCCGATCCGAAAATCGGCTGGGATGCCGACATCACGGGAACCCTGGACAGGTAAGTGTCCTAATATTAAAAAGTCAGCAGCTACGGTACTTGTACACCCAACTGTAAAATTACTTTTTTTTGCTTTTAAAAAGGTAAGCTTGTAAGCAAAAAGTTCCAGTATAGGTCTGGTCTTAAAGTGGCTAATATTTCAATAAATACATAAAAGCGAAGTTCCACCCAAAAGTGGCCCCCCGACATATCACAGTTTGCAAGTAATTTATTTTGGGGGGGGGGGGGGGGAGAACCAGGTCCACTTCCTCTCCTAGAGCCGCAGAGTCAGAAGTAAGTTCACCTTCCTCCCCCCTGCCTCTCGGCGATCTTCTAAGGACACGTCACAGGTCCCAGAAGATACGCCGGCCATTCACAAGGCGCAGTGTGCGCCCGGCTTTGAGCCAAAGCCGGGCACCCACACTTGTGATGCCGGCACCGCCGAGGGGAGGGGGAGAAGAGTGAGACCTCGGGCGACCGCATCGCTGGAGCCTGGGACAGGTGAGGGTCAAAAAATGTAGCTGCTGACTTTTACCTGGGAGAAACTCCACTTTAAGATATGCAGTATAGCTCTTATTTTATTTTTTCTTGTATTGTGTGGTGGTGGGATCATGGAATTATTCAGATAAAAACTGTTCATACCATAAAAATTGTTTTCTTTTGTGCAAAATAACTTTTTACACTCCGGACGTTGGGTAGACCTACCTATTCCTAGCCTGCGGTACGGTGCCAAGCACCCCAGGGTCATGATGTACAGTCGCTTCTGATTCTGGGAGTGATCCACCCTACAGCATACCGCTCCCACTGCAATGTCGTTGAAATAAGCTGCAAAGAAAAGAAAAAAAAAAGGTCCATCAGGCCAAATTAACGCTTCATAAAAAAAAAATAAATGCACATATTTTTGAAGGTAAGCCTCCACGATTGAAAGAACTGAAATCAAATGAATCGGGAGGGGGGGGGGGGGGGGAGGGGTTGGGTGCAATCAGCACTTTTTCCTGTGGTCAGTCCTGGAAATGCTGCACATAGTAGAGGGAGAAGAGTAGGGATTTCAAATCCCCGGAAAGCTGCGCTGGCTGCATTAGAACGAACAGCAAGGAACTGGGGGTGGAGAGCGTACAATGTTGGTTCACCTTTTCATTTTTGCTGAAAAGGCGAATACTTTATTAACCATTTAAGGACTGGAAGGATTTCACACGTTAGGACCAGAGCACTTTTTGCGATTCGGCACTGCGTCGCTTTGACAATTGCGTAGTCGTGCGACGTTGTACCCAAACGAAATTTGCGTCTTTTTCCCCCGCACAAATAGAGCTTTCTTTAGGTGGCATTTGATCCCCTCTGCTTCATTTCTGATCACCGCTATAAACAAAAAAAGACCGAAAATTTTGCAAAAAAATGTCTTACTTTTTGCTAAAATACAAATCCCCCAAAAAAAAAAAAATCTGAAAAAACTTTTTTTCATAGGTATTGGCTGATTTATATTCTTCCTCATATTCTTGGTAAAAAAAAAAAATTGCAATCGGCGTTTGATTGGTTTGCGCAAAAGTTGCCGCATTTACGGATAATTCGTTTCTGGGATTTTTTTATATTTTACTAGTAATGGCTGCGATTTTTAGCGGCAGCAGACATGTCGGACCATTTTGACACTTTTTTGGGACCATTGGCATTCATACAGCGATCAGCGCTATAAAAATGCAGTTTACTGTGTAAATGCCATTGGCAGTGAAGGGGTTAACCTGGAGGGGGCACTCTAAGTGTTAACTGTGTTCCCTTATTATAATATATATATATATAAAAAATATTTCTAGCACCAGCTCTCCTATATAGCAGTAAACTGATGACCAGCAGGGGGCTTTTAAGAGTGTCTATAGAAAATATAGGGAACAGAAGTTTGCCGCCATTTCACGGGCGCACACAAATTTAAGGTTTGACATGTTGGGTATCTATTTACTCGTCTTATGTATTTTACTAAACAAATTGGGTAATTTGTGTTTGTGTGCCCTAAAATTAACTTCAGTGTATTTTTTACTGAAATTTTGAGTGTCCTAGACTTTTGTGGTAATATTGTGTAACATAAAAAAAAATTGGAGCTACCATTTTTTATTCTCTAGGGCAGAGGTGGCGAGCCTTGGCACCCCAGATACATTTCCCCATGATGCTCATGCACACTGCAGTGTAGTTGAGCCATCATGGGAAATGTAGTTCCCAAACATCTGGGGTGCCAAGGTTCGCCATCACTGTCCTAGGCTGCTTTCAGAATATATTAGTGGTGCACCAAATGGAAATTTTGGTGTTGAAACCGAAAATGCACTAAGCAGAAAAAGACAGTTTTTAAAAAATATTTATATACAATTGCCATATGCAGCCTACCTGTGCCTGGGCACTGATTGGTGGCACTGACATAGGAGGAGATGGCACCGGCAGGGGGAACTGGCAGAAGAGATGAGAAGATTCACATTGCACAGATCGCGCGGCTTCTAAGAACAGCTAACACCCGCCCAGCCCCTATCCGATTGGCTGTCGTTTGATAGCTGTTCAGTCCCGCCCATGTCCAACATCAGCATGAAGATCTGACCTCTCTCTCTCTCTGCATTCAGTGTAATTACGTGACAGTTTCATGCAAAGAACGACTTACAAGCAGCGCGATCTGTGCAATGTGAATCTTCTCATCTCCGGCATCCACTGCGGGGGTATTTGATGCAGATACCCCAGCAATGGGCGGTACCTGGGGCGGACCCCGCCCCCTTTCGGTACCAGGCCGTTTGATTCGGCCGATACCGAAAACACCGCTTTTGGCCGAAAATTATGATAATTTTGCCGAAATTTCGGTGCATTCCTAGGAAAGATGTTTTTGGGGCTTTTATGTAATCTTCAGGGCTAAAATTATTTTTTTAAAAGGGCTCTGGCAGCCAAAGGGTACAGCAAAGATGAAAATGAAAACCCGGCACGTACCAAGTTTTGCAAGCTCCCCGACTTCCAAGACGTCCTTGTAGAATTTGTCATTGTAGCTGACTGGGAAGATGACCTGGTTCAACCTTTTCAACTGTTTTATGTTGTGTGGAGTCACATCCCCCAGCTCGATCCGGCTACTGGAACAAAGCAAAACATGCTGAATTATCACTCCACAGACAGAAGCCTAAAAAGCTCCCTACACAATGGAAACAGAAAAGTGAATGACTTCAGAGGACGAGGGGCACACGTTCTAACCCAGGCCTGGTCAGATTTGTGCCCATTGATAACATAAGATAAAAACCTGCGCAGCGCTTGTGTAAAATCGGCCCCATTTATGAGTTCAAACAATTTACAAACAGTAAAGGAAATTTAGTTAAGTAACAAATAAAATTAAATTAAAATAAATAAAAATCCTGGTCCTCCTCCGCTACCATGTCACCTCAGCAGACAAGTCCCCCGGGGTCTCTAAGACCCTTGAAGCCCCTCAGAATCTTCCCCTGAGGATAAAAAAAAGGGGGGCGCTTCCAGGGGGCCCGCAGAGCGGCGTCCCCACGTGGAAAGATTTCAGTGAGAACATCCCACAGCTGGGTGAGAAAAGCCCCTTGGGCAGACTGCGTGGCTGCTGATGCCCTCTCAGCAGGTTCGGCAGGGAGATCAGCCATTGTCAGGGATGGATGGATGGATGGATGGACGCCCCGCACACAGCCACACACCCCCACAGGAGGACAGCACCCCACCGCCACCAGCACCCAGAGGGAGCCCAGCTATACTTGCGATTTTGCTGCCCATTAGCGCCGATCGTTCAGAAAATACTGCCGGTCACCGTCCATTTTCTGAGAGGAGAAGCTGCAGCCACGTGTAGAATGCAGAGCATGCAGTGAAGATGGCCGCCAGGAAGCACTAGAGGCTGAAACACACCTCTCAGGCAACGTGCAGTACCAAATATGGCCGCTCCGAGCACTAGAAGGAAAGACCCATAGGCTGGAAATGTCTGCGGCTACGGCAAAATGGCGGCGGTCCGCCGCAAAATGGCGGCCAAAGGACCGCATAGCGATGGGGAGGGGGGTGTGGGGCGAGGTGTGGCAGGGGGCAAGATGAAAGGCTGATCCCCACCGGTGGCTACCCCGAACAAGCTACTGGAGCAGTGGAAAAACCGCATTTGCGGACGTCGGGCCCACTTCACTCCCCGGGTGGGGAGGAAGGCAGGGCGCTCACTTACCCGTCCAACGCCACGGCAGCCACCGAATGCAGACTTTCCACCCTCGATGGGGGGGCATGCTGCCAGCCCAGAGTCGCCCTGCCGAACGAATCGGGAAGGGGACCAGTGTGGGGGATCTCGCCCCGGGCCACCCGCACGGAACGGGTAAGATGCGGCGGGTCCCTGTGTTGGGGCCGGCTTCGCATCATGTTGGCCAGGTCGGGGAAAGTACAGAGCACCAGGACTCTCGATGCCCCGACCGGCTTCTTGATAGCAGATCATCTTGATTGCAGCAAAAAAAGAAAAGAAAATAAAAAAGAAAAATGGTCACAATAGGACCGCAGTTCCCTATAGGGAAGCCAGGTCAACTCCTTGCGAACTAGGCATTGAAACTGAAGGGAGTTTGATGTAGGAAGAGAGGACGGCCCCCAAGGGAGGGGCCAGCTGATTCTTTTCCCTGCCTAGTTAACTCCTAGTAGGACGAACATAAAACCCCACAAAGTCATGAAGAGCTGCGTCTGTCAGTGAACGTAGGAGAAATTTAGTTTTTTTTTTTCAAAATTGTCGCCCTTTCTTGTTTATCCACTTTCCGACCACCGACTGACGGCGACAGAGTGACTCCATATCGCATGACGGTGGCGATATCTCTCACTGAGCGCGCGTGCTGCCGGAGGCGGGGGGGGGGGGGGGGGGGGGGG
>BLSH010504214.1:838923-849441 GCA_018402905.1 Glandirana rugosa
AGGTCAAAAAAAAAAAAAAAAAGAGTGACAGTGTCTAAAAAAAAAATTATATATATATATATATATATATATATATATATATATTTATTTTTTTTTTACTTTCTGCTAGAATACATATCCTATAAAAAAAAATTTAGAAAATCAAATGTCCATCAAATTTAGGTAAAAAAAAAAAAAAATTCCCAATAAGCGTATGTTGATTGGTTTGCGCAAAAGTTATAGCATCTACAAATGATGGGATATTTTTACAGAATTTTTATTTATATATTTTTTTACTAGTAATGGCGGCGATCAGTGATTTTATCGGGATTGCAGCAGACAGATTGAACACCCAACTGGCACTTTTAACTCTTTTTGGGGACGAGTGACGCCAATACAGTGATCAGTGCTAAAAATATGCACTGTCACTGTACTACTGACACTGACTGGGAAGGGATTAATATCAGGGGCGAACAAAGGGTTAAATGTGTGCCTAGGAGGGGCATGGATTGACTGGATGAACACAGAGGTCAGTGTTCCTGACCCCTGTCAGAATGGAGATCTGCCTTGTTTGCATTGGCAGATTTCCGTTCTGCCTCTCTGGGGAACGATCGCGGGTGGCCCAGCGGACATCAGGACCGCGCCGGAGGAGCTGATTGCCTGCCCCCTCTGTCCAATGGGCGTGGGTGGGGGGGGGGGGCATCTGGTGGCTCGTGCAATGTGATTTCATGCAATAGAGCCGATCTGCGGCAGTATAAATGCGGTGGGTGGTTAAGTGATTAAACATTTGTGTAGGGATAGGGATCTTTGCCTTTCCTTAGTAAAGGCACCTCCCCCACACACTACACAAGCATTGGTTAGGCACACATTTAACCCCTTCTCAGCCAGTATCATTAGTACAGTGACAGTGCATATATTTAGCACTGATCACTGTATTGCTATCACTGGTGTCAGACACTGACAAAAGTGTCAGTTAGTGTCTGATTTGTCCGCTGCAATATTGCAGTACCAGTATAAGTCGCTGATAACCGTCATTACTAGTAAAAAAAAAAAAAAAAAAAAAAAACTATAGTTTGTAGTGGCTATAACATTTGCGCTAACCAATCAATATACGCTTCTATTTTTACCAAAAATATGTAGCAGAATACATATTGGCCTAAATGAACCAGTTGCCGACCACCCGCCGTGGATTGACGCCGTTACCCGACAGCGGCTGTGAGATCGCAGATTGTGAGCGCTCGCGCGCTCACTGTGTGGCGGGGGAGCTAGGGAGCGGGTATAGCGGACTGTCCACCAGCTACCCGCGATCGCTCCTCCACAGTGACAGAACGTGGATCCATGCATGTAAACACACGGATCTCCATTCTGACAGGGGAGAAGGAGAGTGATCTTCTGTTCCCTGTATATGGGAGCTGCGATCACTCTCCTCCCCCAGTCAGCCCAGCCCCCACACAGTAATACAAAGCAGGGAACACAGTTAACCCTTTGATTGCCCCCTAGTGTTAACTCCTTCCCTGCCAGTGACATGTATACAGTAATCAGTGCATTTTCATAGCACTTACTGCTGTATAAATAAATGCCAATGGTTGTGCGATGCGGTAACCAGCGCAATTCCAGTGCGGGTTCCCGCATCACGTCACTGGCGGGCAGTTCACGTTGCCCTCTGCGAACCGCTGCGGGTGTCAGTGTTAAAGCTAATGACACCCCTAAATCGGTTCGCAGTGCGATCTGTGGTATCGGATCGCATGGCTATGAACACCCACGCAATCCGATTTCAGTGCTGACCAAAAAAAAAATATCTAATAAAAGGGTCCTGCACCATTTTGGTCCGAATGCGATGCAAATTTAGCCATACAAACTGTATGGGTGAATATGCATCGCACGCGGTTTGCATAGCAGCGCAACATGCGATATCTGGCGTCGCACTAGTGTGAACCCAGCCTCGTGAGGAGGCTCAGTGGTTATGTAAGCCGCATCTAAAAGTGGAATATAAACTGCGGAGAGGACATCGCTCCAGGATGCCATTTTCACTTAATTGATATTCTGACATATTTAAAAATAAAACAAAGAGAACACTCCAAAATAAACATCACTGACATCCACAGCCGTTCTGAATAATTCCTATGAACGGTTAGCAAAGGTTATGATTGCTGTAGCAGCATGTCACAAATGACTCATAAAACGTTCGGCTCTTACAATGTGTGAAATATGGCCACTCCCACTTATCTGACTCACACAGCATGAATAGGGACTTTCTACAACAAACCGCTGCGAATGCATGCCTGCGATTTACTATTACTCTATCACAGCCTCTCTCAGCCCTTGAAAATATTTTTCCGGTCTCAGGGAACCCCTGCTAATACTATACTATATTACTCTATCTACAACTCATTATACAGTGAAGCGGAGTTCCACCCAGTTCAACTTCAGCAGCTAGAAAAAGTGTAGCTGCTGACTTTTAACAATCGGACACTCACCTGTCCCAGGCTCCAGGGTCGCAGTCGCCCGAGCCCTCTTCTCCCCCTCCCCTTGGCGGGGCCAGCATCACAAGTGTGGGCACCCGTACTGCGCATACTCAAGTCGCGCTGCGCCTTGTGAATGGCCCGGCGTATCTTCTGGGACCTGCAGATCGCCGAGAGGGAGGGGAGGAAGATGAACTTCCTTCCGGAGCCGCGGCTCTAGGAGAGGAAGTGGACCTAGGACCCTGTGAAAATTGGGTCCCCGGCCTCCCAACAAAAAAATGTGGCATGTCAGGGGGTCACCTTCCCTTAAAGCAGAAGTTCGACTTTTGGGTGGAACTCCGCTTTAATGTGATGGTCAGTGGGAAGAATTACAGATAGCTACAAAGATAAAATGGTGTCAGTGGGGGGACTTATCTGAGAGACTCATCATTCTATAAAACCCATATGGTCACACTGCAGCCCTCAGAAACCACACGGCCCTCATCGGACAACCCCATCCCACCGCTACATGTTACTCTATTAGAGAAAGTGACATCATCCAGCTTTTTGTTTTGAAAGAAGCTGAACTCCATCTTTAGTTATACTTTGCATTAGAGCTGCTCGATTAATCATTTAGACCCCTTTCACACCAGGGCCGCTCAAGCGTTAGTGGTAAAACACAGCTATTTTGCGTCGCTTTACCGATGTTTATAGCGGCACAAGGGGTTAAAAGTGCTGCTTAGCGGCGCTTCCGATGCGGTGTTCAGGCGCTTCGGGATCGCTGCCCCATCGTTTTCAATGGGTAGGGACGGTGGAGGAGCACCGCTCCCCCACCACCCCAAAGATGCGGCTTGCAGGACATTCTTACTGTCCCGCAAGTGCACCGCCCCAGTGTGAAAGCACTCCAGGCTCTTTTCAGTCGTAATTTTTAGCACAAAAGCGCCTGAAAAACGGTTCTGGTGTGAAAGGGGTCTAAAAGATAACGATCTGGATTCAAACCACCTGACAATCTCATCCTGACATTTCCTTGATTCTATGTGATATGTGCAGAGCCATTTCTGGCAGTCTGTCAACTTTGAAAACATTCCTTGGTGTTAACTATAGACATTGCAATGTTTTGTTCTAGATCAAAGGAATCAACTTTGTTTGTAAAATGAGGTCAGTTTAACCACTGTGGCTTCATACACACGGGCGTTTTTTGCAGCTCTCCATGTTATTCAATGTCCCCCAAAAACTCAGTTTTTGAGCAGTAGAGGGCGTCGGTGTTAGTGAGCTGTAACTAGAACGCGGGACCAACGCGTTCCGAGGTTGTAGCGTTTTTTAAACCGGCAAAACACTTAACAACGCCGTACCGGCGTTTTCTGGTTAAAAAATAGAGGATTTTTTTTTTTTTAAACGCCGACGCTCACTAATGCCGGAAAAAAAAAAAAAAAAAACGCAGATTTTTTTCCCTGACATCAAGCTTGGCGTTTTGCTAATTTTTTTTTTAAGCGCCCATGTGTACGAGGCCTTAAAGACCAAACCTTTTTCCGGCACTTGTTGAATTCAAGTTAAAATCATTTTTTTGCTAGAAAACTACTTTGAACCCCCGAAACATTATATATATATATACACACACACACACATATATTTTTTTTTAACAGAGACCCTAGAGAATAAAGTGGTGATCGTTGCAATATTTGTCACACAGTGGTCTTTCAAACATAATTTTGTTTGGGAAAAATTACTTTCAAAAAATAAATAATAAAAAACTCAACAGTGAAGTTAGCCCAATTGTTTTGTACAATATGAAAAATGTTACGCCACAAGAATCACAATCTTTATTCTAAGAAAACAAATTGGAGCCGAGACTTCCTGTCTCATACCCGGAACACAGCAAAGTCTATCACAGCAGCCCTCAGCCAGAGAAAGCAATGCATTTTATCAATGAATACTAAGCTTCCTCTGATTGGCTGAGTCAGGTTGTGACATCAGCCCGCCTCTCTGACTCAGCTAATCAGAGGAAGCTTAGTATTTCATTGATAGAATACATTGCTTTCTCTGAGTGGCTGAGCGCCGCTGTGATAGATTTTGCTGTGTTCCAGGTATGAGACGGGAAGTCTCGGCTCCAACCCGGAACACAGCGCACTATGCTGTATGTGGCCTCAGCTATATACAGCTAATGCCGCACTTCCAGCAGCCTCACATTAGTGAGGGACAGTTTGTTTGCGCCAAGCTAGCCTAAAAGGAACTATGTAATTGTAAAGTGTATCCAAAGACGGAGTTCTGCTTTAAATAAATTCCTTCAGGTGCAAAATTCCCAACAATGAAATGTTAAAAAAAAAAGGAAAGAATAGAAATAGAGTAGAATCTCTGCTGACCCTGAACTGGTCAGTCTGAACCCCCCTACGCCAAACTCATTTATTTTGGGGCTTAGAAACGTCATTCTAAGGCCTCATGAAAACTGGGTGTGGGTGCATGAGGCTCCGATGTTAAGCTGCAGCTGGGGGGCACATGCCACTCTGCCCTGCGTCCAGCGGCCCGTAAAACTCTATGAGGCTGCATTCACACCCAAGCATCTCTTTCAGGCAGACAGTTGCGCGATTTTACCGCAATTTTGTACAGGTCAAAAGGTCACCAATGTAAAAAGCAGAGAAAAGCCCAAATCTGTCTTAAAAAAAAAAAAATACTTCCAGAACTTGTTTGAGCTTCAGGCGTTTTTGAGTGGAGATGTAAACCATCTCCATAGAGAATCATTGCTTTTTTTTCCCCCTCCAGTGTTTTGTAGCTTCAGGCTTCATGCTACAAAACGCTCAGCTGTGACTGAGGCCTTAGAGGCTGAAAGCTGCTGAAGCCGGACAGTGCATCTAGCACTGCAGTACCAACAATTAGGTTCCATACACATTTGCTATTCGGGATATCGCCAGAATCACTGCGAATCTCAAATCGCAATGCAATCACAAAGCGGTTTTACCATAGGTTACCGTGTGATAAGTCGCGCGGCAAACCGCAACACACAACTCTGGTCACCCAAAAAGGGAGCAGGAGATTCTTCGGGTTGACAAGCTTTGTTCATTACGGTTTGCTGCAACTTATTGCTCGATAAGCGAGGCAAAACCGTACAGCGTTTAGGTGCCATTGAAAAAGAATGGCACCAGAATGTGCGATTTGAGATTGAGGGCAGAATTGCAGCTATTCTGCCGAGATTGCAAAACACCAAAATGTGAATGGAGCCCAAGCATTCGTCCCAGGGAACATGCTGACCTAAATGTTAGTGCTGCTGGGTGCACCATCCAGATACAGCAGCTGTCAGCCTCCCGGGGTTTGACATTTTGGTGGAGCTATGAATGAAGTCTTATTTTATACAGCAAAATGTATTAAAGCGGAGCTTCACCCTATCTAACACCCATAGCAATACTGGTAGCCAACACCTTCGTCTTCAACCTTTGGAATATATATATATCCTAACAGTATTTTGTTTAAATTTCCTGCACTTGTCACCACAACGAGATATGTTATCTTCGGTCTCCCGTTGGCTCCTGGGACATCAGTGTCATCCATCCCAGAAGTCAACGGGCTGCAGTCATCGCGTTATCTCAAAACTAGAAATAACGCGATGCCACGCAGAGTTGGGCGCCATATTTGAAAGGTAGACTTGCTGTTTTGACTATACAGGGTATGCAGCAGTGGGGGTGGAGGAGCAGGAGGAGGAAACAGCGGCAGCGGTGGGTGCTTTGTGGCAGGACACTGATGGAGGCAGTTGATTTGGCAGAGCATGCGTGAGATTGGGAGGTGCATGCTGGGTAAACCAGCGGCTCTAAATCCCGGAACACAATGGTGTTGGCTTCAGGTTTCCCACACTGAATATGGCCGCCACCAGAACGTCATCAGGGCACAGTAACCCAGACATTTACAAAGGACAATATCTACTAAATTGACGATATCCATATTTAAAAATAAAATAAAATCATTTTATAAGAATCATGGGGAAGTTTTTATTTTATTTTTAGGAGGTAGTAGACACTGGGGTTGATTTACTTAAACTGGAGAGTGCAAAATCTGGTTCAGCTCTGCATAGAAACCAATCAACTTCAGCTTGTTCAGTAAGACCCCTTTCACACTGAGGCAGTTTCCAGGCGCTTCAGCACTAGAAATAGCACCTCCCATTCACTTCAATGAGTGCTTTCACACTGGGGCGGTGCGCTTGCGGGACGTTAGAATAACCACTGCAAGTAGCATCTATGGGGTGGGTTGGGAGCGCTGTAAAAAGCACTCCCAAAATGCCCCTGCCCGTTAAAATGGATGGGCAGTGCAACCAAAGCGCCTGAAAAGTGCTTCGGAAGCGCCGCAAAACGGGTCTTTTGTGTGTTTTTTTTAAGGTCACGTGACCTTTAAATAACAGTCACGCTATCGCCCGGAAAGCACTGCAAAAAAGAATGGAGCTTTAGTGGTGCTTCAGTGTGAAAGGGGGTCTTAAGCATTGACCAAAAAAAACCTGGAAGCCGATTGGTTACTATGCAGAGCTGCACCAGATTTTTACATTCTCCAGTTCTCCCCCTGTAGCTCCTCTAAGTACAGATATCACTTCTATCTTTAGCCTAAGGCTCCATTTACACAGGACACTGTTTAAACCTCCCCTGAACGTTTTATCTTGACAGCTAGAAACCGGCATCTAAAACGTTCATTTTGCCACATTTTGCGTTGGCGTCTGGGAGAGTTTTTGAAAAAAAAGTTTCTTTCTTTTTTTAAAAAATGGAAACGCCTGTAAACAAGATGCTCCTAGACGCGAGTTAACGCGTTTAGGCGCGTTTGCAAGCTGTTTGGCGTTTCAAATGACTCTTAAGCCTTTTGCGTTCCAAAAAAAACGCCTCTAAACTGCCTGGAAATGCCCTTAAACAACCCTGTGTACATGGGCTGATAAGATAACAGAGGAGAGTTCTGGGGCAGCTGAAAAAACGCCCAAATGCCTCTAAGGCTCCATTTACACTGCTCCTAGACGCATGCGGGCAAAAAGCTGCTAAACGCGGCATGCATAACGGCCGTTTTAGACGCCAGCTTCTAGCTGTAAAATCGTTCAGGGGAGGTTGAAATAGCGTCCCGTGTAAATGGAGCCCGAGTATAGAGTAACTGGGAGTGTGTAGCTGGTTGTACAGTGCGGCTCACAAACCCTTCATGGAGCATTCCAAGTGAGCAGTAATTAGGGTCCCCCACAAGGCCTTCTTCCAGCTGCACTTATGATTAATTGGCATTCGGGGGTCACCAAGTGTTACTTTCTGATGGGTTTCATGAGAGGTAAAGTGTCAGAGCAACCCAACATTTAGTTCAGCACTGGGCAGAATACTTTAACCACTTGACTTGACTTTCACCCCCTTCTTGCCCAGGCCAATTTCCAGCTTTCAGCGCTGTCGCACTTTGAATGACAATTGGGCGGTCATGCAACACTGTACCCAAAAGATATTTTTTTTATCATTTTCCCCCCAGAAATACAGCTTTCTTTTGGTGATATTAAAAAAACAAAAAGAAACACAACTACGAAAATAAGAACAAAAATTAAAAAAAAAAAAAAAAAAAAACCTTTCTTCATTTGTCAAAAAAATTTGTAAAGTAGTAATTTTTCCGGCTTCACTGATAAGGCGGCACTAAAGAGGAGGCACTTATATGCAGCACTGAAAGGCAGCACTAACTTGCATCACCGATGGGCACAGATTGGTGTCACTACAGGGCACTGTTGGGGCTGCACTGATGATCTCCCTATACAGTTCTCCCCTGCGAGGAAATGCCGCTGATCGGCTGTGTGTGGAAAAGAGAGCCAATTACTGGCACTTCCGTGTTTATATCTGGTCAGCTGTGATTGGACACAGCTTATCATATGGGTAAAGAGCCGCGTCACCGGCTCTTTACCGAGATCGGGGTCATGGCGCACCCCTGATTGCGGTGAGACCGGGCCAAGTCATATAACATCGGCCCAGAACCAGAGGGAATCCTGCCCGCCATCCATTTGTCTATAAAACGGGCGGAAAGTGGTTGTAAACCCTTCTATATACCCAGTGAAGTGATTGGCCACAGAGAGGGAACAAATCCTACATACGTTATACCTGTTTATCTGCAGCCCTCTTCTCTACATCCGTTCAAAGTGCAGAATTTATAAAGCTTGTCTGAGCAATGATTTTTACCCACCCTGGCTAAGACACTCGTGGACATCGCTGGAGAGAGATGGGGCTCATGTAATTAATTAGGGTGTGTTGGAGGGCTGCTACACACAGAAGTTTTTTTTATCTTAACCAGTTCCACACTGCCTACCGTCTATTTAAGGCGGCAGTGTGGACGCTGGGCGCGAATCGCCGTAAAAAAGCGACGATCTGCGAGTGGCCGCTAGGGGGCGCGTGCCCGCTGCACTCCTGAGCAGTGTGCCCGCGTCTCAGGTGGACCAGATGTCTGCCGGCGAGCCGCGATGAGCGGCCACTGGCAAAGAACGGGGAACCGCCGATGTAAACACGGCGGTTCCCCGCTCTGTTAGTGGGGGCATGGGAGATCTACTGATCCCTGTCACTGGGATCAGTTATATCTCTCATGCCCATGGTAGCCCAACCCCTTAACAGTTAGAACACACCCAGGGAACACAGTTAACCCCTAGATCTCCCCCTGCAGGTTAACCCCTTCCCTGCCAATGATATTTATACAGTAAGCAGTGGACATTTAAATTACTGATCGCTGTATAAATGTCATTGGTCCCATAAAAATGTCAAAAATGTCCGACATGTCGCAGTATCACTAAAAAAAAAAAAAAATCGCAGATTGCTGTCATTACCAGTAAAAAATAATACAAATAAAAACCCCAGAAATGAATCATCCGTAAATGCGGCCATTTTTCATACACACACACACATACATACACATATATATATATATATATATATATATATATATATATATATATATATATATATATATATATATATATATACACACACACACATATATATCTCCTCACATATAAAATGCCAGGTCCCCCATCTCAATAAAAGAGGGCAGCGCTGACTTCCCTACGTGACTGAAGTGTCGCAAGACTGGAAGCCTCCTATCCCTCCCTTCCTAAACCATGTTCCTGAGCCAGGTACCATCACAACCATCGGATCCTCCCCTGTGCCAGTCCTAGTGACCCCCCACTAGGAAGATATACCATCCAGTAGAGCTGCACGATTAATCGTATTAAAATCGCGATCTCGATTCACCCCCCTGCAATCTCCATCAGGCAATACCGCGATTTTCAGTGCAGTTAATGGAGTCCGACTTGTGGGGCGACTCAGCGCGACTTGACTAATAGAAGTCACTGCAAGTCGCCTGAAGTCTCCCCAGGAACCTCTCTCTAAAGTCAGAGCGACTTGAGTCTGGCCAGACTGCCAAGTCAAGTTGATAAAAGAAGTAAAAAGATACAATGTTTAAAATTATCAAAGGGTTTTACTCCACAGTGTATAGAAGAGTTTAGTTTAACCTTTTAAAGACTCAGGCCTCATACACACGGACGTTTTTTGACGCCGGTGTTTTCTGCAGCTCTCCATGTTAGTCAATGGCCCCATAAAAACGCAGACGTTTTTGAGCTGTAGATGACGTTAGTGAGCTGAAACTAGAACCCACGTCCAGCGCGTTCTATGGCTGTAATGTTTTGGCGTTTGACGCCGACGCCGCAAAGCGCTCACTAACGCCGTAGCGGCGTTAACCACTTGCCGACCGCCGATCGGCATCTGACGGCGACAAAGTGGTTCGTTATCGCAAAACGCCGTCATACGACGGCGGCTGCGATAACGCGCACTGTGAGCGCGCGCGCGCCGCCGGAGGCGCGCCCGCGCGCTCACTGTGTCCGGGGGGGTCCAGGGAGCGGGTGCGGCGGCTTCGATTGCCGCCGGCTACCCGCGATGGCCCCCCCGGAGCGAATGAGCGGGGGTCCGTGTAAGTAAACACGGACCTCCGCTCTGTGTGAGGGGGAAGGGAAGTGATCACAGCCTTCTCGTACATGAAGGCTGTGATAACTTCCTTTCCCCAGATAGGCAGTCCCCCTTACAGTTAGAACACGCCCAGGGAACATAGTTAACCCTTAGCGCGCCCCCTGCAGGTTAACCCC
>BLSH010504214.1:897517-917965 GCA_018402905.1 Glandirana rugosa
ACAGATAACCGTAAATAGTCGCAACCGCAAAAAAAAAAAAAAAAAAAAATGAAGTAATCGAAGGTAACTGATGTTTTTTGCGACCTGCGGCTATTTACCGGCAAATGGCCGCAAATCCTCGCAATTAGTCGTTAATCGCAAAAAACACCAGTCTTGTTACTGAAAACTTACGGTTAAGTCCCGTAAGTCTATTGTCGGGTTTTTGCGGTGACGACAATTTGCTGTTAATTACAGGTACACACGTACCTGTGTATCCTATTGTATTTCCCCGCAAAAACCCGACAAATTGGTGAAGTCGGGGCCTTCTTAAAGGGTGAAATCCTGGTCTCGTGAAAATGTCCATGCACACATGGACATTAATTGTCGTTTAACAGCAGTGGCGTTTTTGGGCTGTTATCTGAATGCCCTGAATTGGCATTCAAAAGTCATTGTTCTGACCACAAAAAACGCTAATTGCTGATTAACGCTCCTAAACGCCGGTAAACGGCCATTTATCGGCGTCCAGCGTTTTTTGTAGTCAATGGAAGCTAATGAAGTAAAAAAAAAAAAAAAAAAAAACGCCAACGCTGATAAATGCCAATAGACACTGCTTACAAAACGCTGCAAAAGAACGTTTTCTAAGCAGCGTCTCCTGCCCGACGTTCAGAGAGCCCAGATAGCGCCCAGTGTGCATGGAGCCTTAGTTGTATCGTGGTAACCTACAGCTCAAACATCTTGCAGTAGAGAGAGAGAATATCTTTTAGGCTACTTTCACACTGAGATGTTTTTCAGGCGCATTATCGCTAAAAATAGCACCTGTAAAGCGCCTAAAAAACAACCCCCAATCCACCCCAATGTGAAAGCCTGAGTGTTTTCACACCGGGGCGGTGCGCTTGCAGAACGGGAAAAAAAGTCCTGCAAGCAGCATCTTTGGGGCGGTGCCGGAGCAATGTATACATCCCTCCTCTACCACCCCTGCCATTGGAATGTATGGGCAGCGCCGGCTCACCACTTCGGGCACGCTGGCGCTTTTAACCCCTTGTTAAACCCTTCTTAGGGTTTAAAAGTGCCAATAAAACTAGTGGAGATTTACCGCTACTGCGGTTGTAACCCCAGTGTGAAAGGGCCCTTGTTTATTTCACTTGACACTTTTGATACATACTAATTTAGGTTCTGTCCTCCGGCGCCTCTACACTAAGAACCGAGCGATCGAACACTGCCGATTGCTCGGTTCTCGCAGCTCCCTAAGCCGAGAGCTGCTGACTGTCAGTCACAGCTCTCTGCTCTGCCCCCCTCCAGTGCTCACTGGAACGCTGGGCTGTGGAGGGGATGGGAGTGGCCGGTTCGGGCTCTCAGTGACTCACTTAGAGGCTGAGCCAGGTTCCGATCCAGGGATCTAGGTGGATCCCAGCTCCGTGGTTGTGATTGTGCCGAGCCTGGACTGACTTCTGTGACGTCAGCAGAGAGCGGACTTCAGCCCACTATCTGCTGAAAACGGTGTCAGGAGTGCAGAAGGAATTACACTCCTGTGATCCACAGGAGAAGTACAGCCAAATGAGCTTTCCCCGTACTTCTCCTTTACCCTGCACTACCCTCCAACCACCAGAGGGCGCATGCTCCCCTTAACACCGCTACTTCCTTTCCTCTCTGTGGTTAGAAAGGAGAGAGAGGAGAGTTGGGCTGGGGATGGGATCTAATGGCACTGGTGAGACCCAGGCTGCAACCACCCCCTCCCCCCCCTTAGGTGATAAGCTGCACCCCCCACGACAGGCTGCAACCACCACACACATAACCAACAAACTCCCGCCCGCCCCACCCCCAGTCTGTGGAGGGGGGTTTACCTCCGAGCGGCTGGCCACTGGTGCTGGGGAGGTTGGGGACTACTGACATTGAGGACATTTTGTTTTCTATATTAAGAAAAGAAAAATATTGGAGAAAATTAAAGTTACACCCAAGCCCCCCACAATTATGAGGCCACCCCCACCTACACGCATGTAGGAAGTTAACACGTGCGTCAGAGGCGCCTACACACAGAAGTGTTGATTGTAATATGCATGTTACATATCACAGTGCACGCCGGAGTGAGAGTGATAATTCTAGCAGCAGACCTCCTCTGTAACACTAAACTGATGCCCTATAGGGAGCTTTTAAAGTGTCACCTATAGAAAATATAGGGTTCTGAAGTTTGTCGCCATTTCACGGGCGCATGCAAATTTAAGGTTTGACATGTTTGGTATCTATGTACTCTGTGCAACCTCTATGATATTTTACCAAAAAATGGTGTCCTTTAATGCGTTTGTGTGCCCTAATATTTACTTCAGTGATATTTTGCATTACCTAGACCTTTGTGTTAATATCGTGTAACATAAAAAAAATTGGAACTACCACTATTTTATTCTCTTTGGTGTCTGCTTTTCGTGTTTTGGGGGGTTTTATGCAACCTTCACTGCCAATGGCATTTACACAGTAATCAGTGCATTTTCATAGCACTGATCGCTGTATAAATGCCAATGGTCCCAAAAAAGTGGCAAAATGGTCCGACATGTCCACCGCAATGTCGCAGTACCGCTAAAAATCGCAGATCGCCGCCATTACTAGTAAAATATAAAAAAAAAATAAAAACCCCATAAATTCTCATCATTCGTAAACGCGGCAACTTTTTGCGCAAACCAATCAATAAACGCAAATTGTGATTTTTTTTTTTTTTTTTTTTACCAAAAATATGAGGAAGAATATAAATCGGCCAAAACCGATGTAAAAAAATGTTTTTTCACATATATATTTTTTTGGATTTGTATTTTAGCGAAAAGTAAGAAATATTGGGGTTTTTTTTTTTTTTTTTGCAAAATTGTCGCTCTTTGTTTATAGCGGCGATCAGAAATGATGCAGAGGGGATCAAATACCACCAAAAGAAAGCTCTGTGGGGAAAAAAAGGATGCAAATTTTGTTTGGGTACAACGTCGCACGACCGCGCAATTGTCAGTTAAAGCGACGCAGCGCCGAATCGCAAAAAGTACTCTGGTCCTAAAGTGGGAAATTCTTCCGGGGCTGAAGTGGTTAAACGGCACACATTTAGGAGATATTTGCAGTACCTATAGGTAAGCCTTATTCTAGGTTTGGCTATAGGTACAAAGAATACAGGAATACTTTCTCTTTTAAGGGCAGAGGGGGATTTGGGGTCTTTTAGATCCCTCCATAAAGAGAACCTGTCACTGCTGATTACTGTCACAAGGGATGTTTACATTTCTTGTGACAGCAATAAAAGTGAGCAAAAAAAAAAAAATTTAAAGCGAAATTGTCAAAATAAATGCGCTCGTGCGTAAAGGCAAATGCATGCGTTTGGCCCTGCACGCGAACAGTAATCGTCCCACACACGTGAGCTATCACCATGAACGTCAGATTCTATGACAGTAAGGCCTCATACAGACGGTTCTTAACCACTTACCAACCGGAAGGTTTTCCCACTTTAGGACCAGAGCACTTTTTGCGATTCGGCGCTGCGTCGCTTTAACTGACAATTGTGCGGTCGTGCGACGTTGTACCCAAACAAAATTTGCGTCCCTTTTTCCCCACAAATAGAGCTTTCTTTTGGTGGTATTTGATCGCCTCTGCGTCATTTCTGATCGCCGCTATAAACGAAGAGCGACCATTTTGCAAAAAAACCCAAATTTCTTACTTTTTGCTAAAATTCAAATCCAAAAAAAAATATAAAAAAACATTTTATTCACCGTTTTTGGCCGATTTATATTCTTCCTCATATTTGTGATAAAAAAAAAAAATCGCAATCAGCGTTTATTGATTGGTTTGCGCAAAAGTGGCTGTGTTTACGGATGGTGAGAATTAATTTCTGCGTTTTTATTTTTATTTTTTACTAGTAATGGCGGCGATCTGCGATTTTTAGCGGCAATGCGATATTTCAGCGGACATGTCGGACATTTTTAACACTTTTTTGGGACCAATGACATTTATTCAGCGATCAGCAATTTAAATGTCCACTGATTACTGTGTAAATGTCATTGGCAGTGAAGGGGTTAACCTGCAGGGGGAGATCTAGGGGTTAACTGTGTTCCCTGGGTGTTCTTACTGTGGGGGGGTTGGGCTAACATGGGCATGAGAGATCTAACTGATCCCAGTGACGGGATCAGTAGATCTCCCATGCCCCTACTAACAGAGCTTTCTTTCCCTGTAGCCGCTCGTCGCGGCACGCCGGCAGACATCGGGTCCGTCCGAGCTGCGGGCGCACTCCTCAGGAGTTCGGCGGGTGCGTGCGCGCGCCCCCTAGTGGCTGAATGTAGATCGCCATCTTTCTACAGCGATTCGCGCTCAGCATCCCGACTGCCGCCGTGAAAACACGGCGCGCGGTCGGGAACTGGTTAAAAAATGAACAAAACGTCGGGCCCGACGTCAAGGAAAAAAAATTGGCGTTTTTCGGTGTTCTGCATCGGCGTTGGTGAGCGTTAGTGAGCGTCGGCGTCAATAGGTGTCTTTTAAAAAAAATCATCCCTCTGCTATTTTTCAACCTAAAAACGTCGGCGTCAAACGCCGGTTTACGCCGGTACAATATTAGTTGCCGTTTTGTGGCGTCGGCGTCAAAAAATGCCAAAACGTTACAGCCTCAGAATGCGCTGGCCGCGGGTTCTAGTTTCAGCTCACTAACGCCGACGTCATCTACAGCTCAAAAACGTCTGCGTTTTTATGGGGCCATCGACTAACATGGAGAGCTGCAAAAATGCCAGAAAATGCCGGCGTCAAAAAACGTCCATGTGTATGAGGCCTAATTCTAGCATTAGATCTCCTCTGTAAATCTAAAGTGGTGACCTGTAAAGGCTTCATTTGTCGCCGTTGCATGAGTGCGTGCAATTTTAAGGCCTCACACACACGGACGTTTCTTAAAAAATAAACAAAAGACGTCCAGGAAAAAAAATTGCCGTTTTTCGGCATTATGCATTGGCGTTAGTGAGCGTTAGTAAGCGTCGGCGTCAATAGGCATTTTTTCAAAAAAAATCATCCCTCTATTTTTCAACCTAAAAACGTCGGCATCAAAAAACGCCAGTTAACACCGGTACAATATTAGTTGGCGTTTTGTGTCGTCGGCGTCAAAAAATGCCAAAACGTTACTGCCTCAGAACGCGCTGGCTGTGGGTTCTACTTTCAGCTCACTAACGCCGACGCCATCTATAGCTCAAAAACGTCGGCGCTTTTATGGGGCCATTGACATGGAGAGCTGCAAAAAACGCCAGAAAACGCCGGCGTCAAAAAATGCCCGTGTGTATGAGGCCTAAAGCGTGAAATGTTTGGTATCCGTTTACTCGGCGTAATGTATATTTTCACAAAAAAAAAGAAGAAAATTGGGTTGTGTGTTGTGCTTTGCTTTTAAATTTAAAAAGTGTATTTTTCCCCCCAAAAATTACTCTTGAAAAACCGCTGCACAAATACCATGTGACAAAAAAACTAAACCCACCAGTTTGTTCTCTGGGGCCTCTGCTTTAACCACCTGGTGATGAGTGCATGCAATGCTGCGGCCTCTCGGGCAACCGGGCCTTGTGGCGCTGAGCGGCCACATATTTGCGTGCAATAGTGCCAACAGTGCTGTGCCGAGAGCGCGTGCCTTGCACGCTCTCTGCACAGTGATCAGCGGCTCACGGAAATGACGCGTTCGCCGTGGCCATAAGTCACTCCCCCACCTCCCGTCATAGCAAACCTCTAGCAGGCCCGGCAGCAAGGGTTTAAAAAAGAAAAACGTTTGGGGTTCTAATTAATTTACTAGGGAAAAAAAATGACTGAGTGTGTCAGGGGGAACAAAAAAACACGCAAACCCGTCTCGGTCAGTGAAAGGGTTAAAGTTGAGGTTTCAGTGCCCGTTGGTTGGCACACAGAGGACACATTCATCTCCCGCACACTGAGCTGTAATTTAGGAAATGACAGGAGGATACATTGTATCCAGCGATTAGGAGAAGAGGTGCTTTCATTGTCTGTCTGCCATTCCTGGGAGGAGGAAGTCACCTGACCACCCCCCCCCCCCCATCTACTATTACCATCTGAATTCCCAGCATCCCCGGCTGTGTGCAGTCAGGTGACCAGTCAGCTGAGCAGAGTGCAGACAGGGAAGTGTGACTGTCAGAGGAGGAGGGGGGAGGACAGGATTTCACCATCATCACCTCCATTCATAGCGCTCTCTCTGCTCCCTGTAAGTACTCTCTACACATCGGGGTTACATAGGGTGGGGCAAAGTGTGGATTATCAGTGCTGGGGGGGGGCAGCTATGTTTATCACAGGATGAGGAATAGGAAAATAAGATACAAATGATTGGAGTGAAATCCTGATACAGAAAAAGATACAATGTATTATTAGTGGGATATACTGTAAATCTGGGGATGTTTTGTATCATTTCTATCTCAGCGATTTCCTCGCATCGTCGTCTTCATTCCACATTCAGCGGCTTTATGCTGACTTTGGAGGGTGAATGCGATGTGAACCGGGACAATTGATGTGTGTATGGGGGAGGAATCCCCGGCAGATTTAAAGGGTCTTCCTAGAAAAGCGGACGATTCAGATGCGGGTTGTCGCTGTTGGAGGTGGAAGAGACAGATGGGGCGACAGATTTTGTAACGTACATTGCTCTGTGATTTTCCAATCTCTTGTTAGCCTGCATTCACACAGGGGCGATCCGACTTCGGCGCGACTTTGCTAGGCGATTTTTAACTGCGACTTCAGCGCGACATTGGGTGACTTTGCCTGTTGTCAATCAGAGAAGTGAGGGAGGGGATTCCCTGGGAATTCACAGGGAAAATTATTTTCTTTTTCCTGTAAAGTTGCTTCAATGCAGATGGAGATTTGACTAGCAGGCGACTACCATTGAATTCTATGGGCACAATTCGGATAGAAGCCGCCTTGAAGTAGTACAGGAACCTTTTTTGAAGTCGGAGCAACTTTCATAGTGTCTATTAAGATGGCTCCCATTCACTTAAATGGGATTTCAGATATCAAGCGACTTAGGGCGACATAATTCGGCGCACAAGTCGTCCCTGTGTGAACCGCCCAGCGATTAGTCCCTTGTATTGTGCATTTCTCTCTAATCTGCCAGCCTCTTTTCCCTTATATCGCTGACTAACACCAGTGGGTCTCTCTCCAGTGGTTTAGACCCCCTCGTGTCCAGCCTGAGGGCCACATGTGGACCTTTGGCACTAGGCTGTGTTTCCCTATTGCCTTGTTAAAGCAGTGATTTCTAGCAGTCTTATGTAATGTGTCTCCAGTCTATGAGGTTGATTTACTAAAGCTGGAGAGTGCAAAATCCGGTGCAGCTCTGCATGGTGGCCAATCGGCTTCCAGGTTTTATTGTGAAAGCTTAAAGGGGTTGTAAAGGTTCAGTTTGTTATTTCTAGTAACAAACATGACCTACTTACCTCCTCTGTGCAGCGATTTTGCACAGCGTGGCCCGATCTTCCTCTCCTGGGGTCCCTCAGAGGCGCTCCTGGCTCCTCCCCGCATCGAGTGCCCCAACGGAGAAGCGCTCTTCCTTTGGGCAGCCATGTGGGCGCACTCCCGTTTCCTACTGCTGCGTCCATTGACACGGCAGGACTTGGCCCCTGTGTCATTGCATTTGATTGACCGCAGCGGGAGCCAATGGCTGCGCTGCTATCAGTTTATCCAATGAGGACCTGAGACACCGGCTGGAGCTCCTGGGCTCTTCCGCGTCATTGGAACGATCTGGCTCAGGTAAGTAAAAGAGGGGGCTCTGGGGGGCTGCTGCAGTACAGGAGGTTTTTCACCTTAATGCATAGAATGCATTAAGGTGAAAAACTTTGAGGGTTTACAGCCCCTTTAATCGAACAAGCTGAAGTTTGAAGCTGATTGGTTTCTATGCAGAGCTGCACCAGATTTTGCACTCTTTAGTTGTAGTGAATCAACCCCCATGACTGTCATCCTGTATCATTTCTGCAGTCTCTGACCATCTCTTGTATCATGTCCGCAGTCTCTGACCATCTCACGTACCATGTCCGCAGTCTCTAGCCATCTCTTGTATCATGTCCGCAGTCTCTAGCCATCTCTTGTATCATGTCCGCAGTCTCTAGCCATCTCTTGTATCATGTCCGCAGTCTCTAGCCATCTCTTGTATCATGTCCGCAGTCTCTGACCATCTCATGTACCATGTCCGCAGTCTCTAGCCATCTCTTGTATCATGTCCGCAGTCTCTAGCCATCTCTTGTATCATGTCCGCAGTCTCTAGCCATCTCTTGTATCATGTCCGCAGTCTCTAGCCATCTCACGTACCATGTCCGCAGTCTCTAGCCATCTCTTGTATCATGTCCGCAGTCTCTAGCCATCTCTTGTATCATGTCCGCAGTCTCTGACCATCTCATGTACCATGTCCGCAGTCTCTGATGATGTCATGTATCATGTCTGCAGTCTCTGACCATCTCTTGTATCATGTCTGCAGCCTCTGATAATGAATATTCACTGGATCTTATGTGTGGCCCTTTGGTGATGTTGGGGGGGGGGGGGTGCTCTAGAAGCCTCCATATCAAGAAAGTTGACCACCAGCTGAGACTCTGTAATGTGCTAGTCTCTTGTAACACAATTTGGTCTGTCACAGGCCTATCTCTTGTAAAACCCATTCATCTGTGACATGCCAGTCTCTTATAATACCCTTTCATCCATAGCCATGACTGAGTCTCTTGTAATGCCAATTTCTTCATTATTTTCTTATTCAGATTTCCATTCACTTCCTCTCATGTAGACAAAGCAGGAAGTGGGAGGAAGTCTCTCCAGTCCCCACTGTAAGATTTCCCCTCTATTCCTGTTCTGGTAACAACTCGAAACTTTGGGTTTTTCCTTTTGTTCTCCAGTTCTGGTGACAATGGCCACCAGGATAAATAGGGGGAATGTCCCCTGTGGGGACACAGCAGTAACAACCTGACAGGGGCTCTAACCCTTCCACACTGTTCTATTGTAGAAAACCATAAAGATGTCAAAGGACAGAGCAGCGATCCTGCTGGGCTTACAGCTCCGCAGAGGTAACATTTGTATTTACACCAGAAATTAAAGCAGAACTGAACTCCGAAATACTCCCCTTCGCCCCAGTGCTTCAACACCCTCAAGGTCCTGCCGTGGTGCCGGTGCCTTCTCAGCAACTTCTCAGAGGCGATAGTCTTCAGCCATCTTGATTGCCCGCTGCGGGTTGATGAAACTCCTGCATATGTGCAAGAGTTCAGTCACCCCGGCACACGGGCACAGTGATGGAATATAAAGTATACTGAGCGGGGCACGCGGCTCAGCGTACGTTCCAAGGAAGACTGCGAGCCGGCAGGTAGGATTATGTTATTGGATAGCAGACATTGCTTGTCTCTTCTGCAATAAGCAGCCTGTTTAACAGTTTTTTATTTAAGTTTATTTCTGCTTAAAAACCCCTGTGCCCTCATCTCTCACCAATCCATTGTTCTTCAGCTAACAAGGCACACGCTGACAGGAGGAGAGTGACTGAGAGATGAGCTCATCAGTCTGCTGCTTCTCCTTTCACTGTCCAATCACGTGCTGGGGAGGGACAAGACTTGTAAATATTCCTGACCTTCGGCAGAGAAAAATCAGGTCTCTTCCCTGCCACACAGGGCTGTGCTGTGTGGCAGAGCTGGTTTCACCTCAGGTCTGGATTGACAGAGCAATGCATTTTTGGCAGGCAGAACAGCTTCCTTAGACATCGATCAGCTATAACATTATGACCACCCACCATAATGTGAGCACCCACCTAATATTTAGTAGGTCGTCCCTTTTTGCCGCCAAAACAGCCCTGACCCATTGCGGCTTTCACTCAACTAGACCTCTGAAGGTATGCTGTGGTATCTGGCACCAAGCCGTCAGTAGCAGATCCTTTACATCCTATAAGTTGCAAGGTGAGGCCTCCATGGATCGGACTTGTTTTACCAGCACATAACACTGATGCTTGATGGATTGCGATCTGGGGAATTTCGAGGCCGAGTCAGCACCTCAAACTCGTATTCTTCAAACCATTCTTGAGTTCATCAGATCAGGCCACTTTTTTCCATTGCTCCGTGGTCCAGTTCTAATACTCACCTGTCCATTGTAGGCACTTTTGGCTGTGGACATGGGTCAGCATGGGTACCCTGACCTGTCTGCAACTACGCCACTCCATACACTACAAACTGCAATGCTCTGTGTGCTCTGTCACCTTAATATAAAAACCAGCATTCACCTTTTCAGCAATTTGAGCTCCAGTAGCTCTTCTATTAGATTGGACTCAATTGACCAGCCTTCCCTCCCCACCTTCATCAATGAGCCTCCACTCCCCACCTTCATCAATGAGCCTCCACTCCCCACCTTCATCAATGAGCCTTAGCTCCCCACCTCCATCAATGAGCCTTCCCTCCTTACCTCCATCAATGAGCCTTCCCTCCCCACCTCCATCAATGAGCCTTCCCTCCCCACCTCTATCAATGAGCCACCCCTCCCCACCTCTATCAATGAGCCTTCCCTCCCCACCAATGAGCCTTCCCTCCCCACCTCCATCAATGAGCCTTCACTCCCCATCTCCATCTAATAGGTCCCAGATCTTTCCATAAAAAGGACCTGTCACAACCCATGCTGTCACAATGAATGTTGTTCATCCCTTGTCATAGTAATAAAGCTAACGTTAAAGAAAATAGACTGTGTAAAAAAAAAAAAAAAAATTTGTATAAAATAAATAATAATAATTAGAAAAAAAATGTAAAGCACCCCCCGTGTTTATGTACAAATGTGAACGCATATGTAAACAGTGATTGCACCACACGGGAGGTATTGTCGCTAACGCCAGAGCGAGAGCAATAATTCTGTCACCTGTGAAAGAGTTTAATGGAAAACTCTAAGTACCATAATTTGCCTCCATTCCACAGAAGGACGCAATTTTAAAGCGTGACATGTTTGGTATCTATTTACTTGATGTAACATCTTTTAACAAAAAAATGTGGTATTGAGTTTGTGTGCAATAAAATTAAAGTGTATTTTTTAAAAAAAAGAGTACCCACCATTTTATTCTATAAGGCCTCTGCTAAAATATATATATGCATGTTTGGGGGGATCAAAGTAATTTTCTAGCAATAAAAAGTAGATTTTTACATGTAGGAGCGAAATGTCAGAATTGGCTCGGTTGGCAAGTGGTTAGCAGTGTGTTTTTAGTATCACTTTAACCACTTGCCGACCGCAGTCTGACGGCGACAAAGTGGCTCGATATCGCAAACCCCCGTCATATGATGGCAGCTGGAATATCTCACTGTGAGCGCGCGCCACTGGAGGCGCGCTTGCACGCTCACTGTGTTCAGGGGGGGGCAGGGAGCGGGTAGGGAGGACTTGATCTCCGCCGGCTACCCGCGATGGCCCCCCCGTGCAGTGAGAGAACCGTTCTGACAAAGGGAAGGGCTGTGATCGCAGGCTTCCTGTATATGGAAGCCGTGATCACCTCCTTCCCCCAGCCAGGGCAGCCCACACACAGTTAGAACACGCCCAGGGAACACAGTTATCCCTTAGAGCGCCCCCTGCAGGTTATCCCCTTCACTGCCAATGGCATTTACACAGTAATCAATGCATTTTTATAGCACTGATCGCTGTATAAATGCCATTGGTCCCGAAACAGTGTCAAAATGGTCCGACATGTCTGCTGCAATATCGCAGTACCGCTAAAAATCGCAGATCGCCGCCATTACTAGTAAAAAATAAATAAAAACCCCAGAAATTAATTCTCATCATCCGTAAACGCGACAACTTTTGCGCAAACCAATCAATAAACGCCAATTGGGATTTTTTTTTTTACCAAAAATATGAGGAAGAATATAAATCGGCCAAAACCGATGCAAAAAAATGTTTTGTTTTTTTTTTGGATTTGTATTTTAGCAAAAAGTAAGAAATTTGTTTTTTTTTTGGCAAAATTGTCGCTCTTTTGTTTATAGCGGCGATCAGAAATGACGCAGAGGTGATCAAATGCCACCAAAAGAAAACTCTATTTGTGGAAAAAAAGGACGCAAATTTCGTTTGGGTACAGCGCCGCACGCCCTTGCAATTGTCAGTTAAAGCGACGCAGCGCTGAATCGCAAAAAGTGCTCTGGTCCTAAAGTGGGAAATCCTTCCGGGGCTGAAGTGGTTAAGCGTTGTCATTCCTATCGCAGCAGATTGCCATTAGCGTCTCCTCTGCCATGATGATAAATATTGGGGTGTGTGTATGGGGGGGCGTCTATGGAACAGTCCTCATTTGTCCAGCTGGCAGGGAGAGACTAGGCAGGGCCGGGTATGTCAGGATAGCAGTGTTGTGGCATTGCTTGGTTCCTCTCTGCTGAGGGTGACGGTGCAGAGGATGGAAATACTGCAGCATCTTCCTCTTTTCTGAGATTCATCCTGGAAATCGTGTGACTCACCACATCAGACGAGCCGAGGCCGCCGTGTTCACTCTGACATTGTGCACAGCCTGGGAGATCCGTGAGTGCTTCTGCCTGTGTATTGATGTGTGTGTACTGCGCTCCTGTATGTGTGTGTGATATGGGGAGTGATGAGGCTCAGCGTATTGCTAGTAACTGAGGAATTTTGGATTGGTAGAATGAAATCACTGCAGCTGGTTAGGAATCGTTCTATGCTGTAATATGTTCTATTTACTCATCGCTTTACAGGGAAGATAGAGCCATTCAGGTGTGTCCCTGACCCCAAGGAGCTTGCACTCCTAGGCCCTGTGTGCAGGATTGCTTGCTTGCATCAGAGCTGCTTTTCTTTCCATGCATCTGAATGACAATGTAAACGCAGATCAATGCCACCGAGCTAACGACCTATTCAGAAGGAAATTTACGATAGCAGCCCACTTATTTGTTGAATGACAGCGGTCCTTTAACCACTTTAGCAAAAAGAGAAAGGTTGGGACTTTAAATGAAGCATTTAGCAGGAAAGCAGCAAGGACACTATGTACTAATAACAATGTATTTATTCCATGTAACAATGCACATACTCAATGGCACACATGCAAGTATAAAATAAATAACAAGTTCATATATTTACAAGTAAACAAAGTAATGGTACAGGGCTCGCAATATGCAAAATTCATCAATCCATATTCTCATATAAAATAGAACCCAACATGATTAATGTAGGCAGAAACCGTCCAAACATTGGTAAGAATAGATTAACATAGAACTATGGTCAAAATTAAGAAATCAATATCTTATGCACCTATACAGTCTGTTAAACATTTCACTGATTGTTTTGCAAAAAGCAGTAAGGATGTTGAGATCTCTACCTTGTCTCCAGCTCTCATGTGCACTTCCTTTAGTGAGGTGACAACTTTATTTCCAGGTTTTCGAATTGCCTGTGTTGAACAGCACACATGTTGTCCCCATTTGCATCTATATCTCTCTGCAGAAACGTCCTGACATCACTGGGGTAGGGGCTCCTATATCCATGGAACTCTCAGCCATTCATTCTACATACACGTCCTGATTAGGCTCCGCCCACAATCGGCCCGTAAAGCCCCGTCCACTCCCACCTATGTCCCGCATTTTCCCACCCACTGCCCTGTCTATACAGCCAGCTGCTAGGTTGGATTTTGTTCTGCCAGTTTACAAATTAGCAGAGGAGAGCAGGCAGGAAGAAGCACACAGATTAATAGACTGATCTGTGTGGAAATGAACCTGTAATGACTTGTACTGTCTTACATAGCACACGCCAAGCTATTGATTGGCAGATGGGTGTGTGTTATGTAAAATAGACTGAGCACCATAGAAACCTGGAGGACTGTTGGAGAGACAAGCCACTTCACTGAAAGGAAATTACATCTGACCTTTGCTCTGCTCTTCTCCTCCCATCATCTCTAGCAGTGTATAGCAAAGAAGAAATGAATGGGAGATTACAGACCACACTTGTAGCTACATGGTAGGGAAATAATCATTTCAGTTATTGTGTTTATTACCATGTGTAAATTTCAGGTCTTTATATGAGGATTTACTAAAATATGTATGTTGCTTTTAGTTGTACTTTAAGAATCCATGTTCTACACATCTGAATGTAGACTCTAAAAGCGCAACGCGTTTCATGGAATTATATCCATTCACCAGGAGCATGTATACCATTACTAAGTACATTTGTCCTATATATCTTTGCGGTTCATACCGCCTCAGCGCCCAGGAGAGACGCTATCCGCAGTTTATCTTCGGTGCTCATGGCTGTATGCCACATCCATGGTCATTGCGTAAGTATGGGGAGAGGTTTCAGCTGTATTATCCTCTCCCTACATAATATAAATATCTTTTTACCTTTTTATTTTGACACCGTGTTCATTTCTCTACATTTTTTTTTAGACATTCTCCTTGCATCTGCTCCTGATGAATGGATATAATTCCATGAAACACGTTGAGCTGGATTTAGCTCGATGAAAGGCATCAAACTTTTAGATGCTACATTCAGATGTATACAATGAGCTTTCAGATGTGTAGAACATGGATTCTTAATCTATTCTTACCAATGTTTGGTCGGTTTCTGCCTATACTAATCATGTTGGGGGTCTATTTTATATGAGAATATGGATTGATGAATTTCGCATATTGCAAGCCCTGTACCATTACTTTGTTTACTTGTAAATATATGAACTTGTTATTATTTATTTTATACTTGCATGTGTGCCATGAGTATGTGCATTGTTACATGGAATAAATACATTGTTATCACTACATAGTGCCCTTGCTGCTTTCCTGCTGCATGCTTCATTTAAAGGCCCAACCTTTCTCTTTTTGCTATATTAATAGGGATGGAGACAATTGGCTATATAGGTCTTATGCCTCATTTAAAGTCTCAAAACGTTTTTCTTTCTTTAACCACTTTAAAGCGGAAGTAAACCCTGATGGGGTTTACTTCCTCTATATTCCCCTGCAAAGTAGAAGCATAATGGGCTACTATGCATCGCCTGTGCTTGCAGCGTCCATCTTCAGCCCCTCTTCCTTTCGGGGCCGCGACTCCGGCTCTGTGACTGGCCGGAGTCGTGTGACGTCACTCCTGCGCATGCGCATGGGAGCCACCAGTCACGGCACAGTCACAGTGAAGAAACGGCACGGAGGCCATTTCTTCAATGCGCATGTGTCGAATGACATCGGCATAGGTAGTACATTGCATATCTCCTAAACCTTGCAGGGTTCCCTTACCAGGAATGGGGGTGGCAGCACCCAAGACGCGATCCGAAGATCGTCTGGGAAGCCGACATCGCGGGTTCCCTGGACAGGTAAGTGCCCTAATATTACGAAACTGCGGCTACAGTACTTGTAGCTGCTGACTTTTAATTTTTTTTTCACCCAGGCTGGACCTCCTGCTTTCAATCGGCATGTGAGTGGATTTGTTGAGCATAACCCAGCGTAAAAGATATAAGAAAATAAAATTAAAGCAGGTTGTGGGGAGGTTCCCCTTTAAGGGGCGACTCTATTGTAGTCTTTTTAGAAGTAGTGTTGGAAAGATGTCACTGCTTGCTCATTCCCAGCTGGCAGAGGTCACATGAGATGAACTCGGCTAAAGTGTCTGTGGCGAGGCGCGCTTTCTGCAGCTTCTCTTTTTTTTTTTTGTGCACGTTTTTTTTTTTTTAACTCTCTTCTCAAAGCATGATCTGTATAGAGAGAATTAATCATATTAGACCCCTTTCACACGGACGTTCAGGTCCGCTCCGCCTGTCATTTTTTTCAGGCGGATCTGAATGGATGCTCCATGCCCCTCTATGGAGCGACGGATGTCAGAGGTGACATGCCCGCTGACACCCGCCCCTTCCGTAAGATCCATCGGATGGAAACCCTATTTTTCCCCTTCTGGGGAGCGGATCGGATGACAACAGAAAGACGGTCCGTTGTCATCCAATTTCCCATAGAGGAGAGCGGCGCTCTGATAGATCCGTCTCTGCACAGTGAGCGAAGACAGAACTGTCATCCACCGGCTCAGCGCGGATCAGCGGAGCGATCCCCGCTGAGCAAAACGGACCCCGCAAAATGGAACGTCCCTGTGAAACCACCCTTAACCGGTTAAAGACCGGCTCGTGTACATTTACTGCTGCAGAGTGGCGCGATTCACTCAGGTGCGGCCAGGGGGTGCGCTATCGTGCCTGCCTCGCGCTCCCTTAGTGTGGCCGCAGGTCAGGGGAACTCTGTCGGCAATCGCCTACTACAGAGGAAGAACGGGGAAGCGCCGATGTAAACACAGCAGTTCCCCGCTCTGTCAGGCAGCATCCCTGTCACTGGGATCAGTTGGATCTCTGGTGCCCCTGGCAGCCCAGCCCCCTCACAGTTAGAACACGCCTAGGGGACACAGTTAACCCCTAGAGCGCCCCCTCCAGGTTAATAACTTCCCTGCCAATGACATTTATAGAGTAATCAGTGGACATTTAAATTTCTAATCGCTGTATAAATGTCATTGGTTCCAAAAAAAGTGTCAAAAATGTCCAACATATCCTCTGCAATATCGCCGTCCCGATAAAAATCGCAGACTGCCGCCATTACTAGTAAAAAAAAAAGTAAAAATGCCATAAATGAATTCTCATGGTTTGTAAACGCAGCAACTTTTGCGCAAACCAATCAATAAACGACGACTGAATTTTTTTTTTTTTTTTTACCACAAATATAAGGAAGAATATAAATCGGCCTTAACCGATGAATACATTTTGTTTTTTTTATATTTTTTCTTGGATAGGTATTCTAGTAAAAAGTAAAAAATTTTTTTTTTTTTGTCAAAATTGTCGCTCTTTTTTTGTTTATAACGCAACAAATAAAAACCGCAAAGGTGATCAAATACCACCAAAAGAAAGCTCTGTTTGTGGGAAAAAAGGATGTCAATTTTGTTTGGGTACAACGTCGCACGACCGCGCAATTGTCAGTTAAAGCGTCGCAGTGCCGAATCGCAAAAAGTGCTCTGGTCAAGAAGGGGGTAAATCCTTACGGGGCTGATGTGTGACTAAAGGCAAAACTTTTTTTTTTTGTTTTCTTTAGTTTCGGAGTGGAGCGGGATTGATACCCCTGTCAGTTTTTATTGCTGTCTGTCCCCTCGTCAGGGAGATTCACCCCTCAATATGTGTCCTGTTTACCATTATCATTTTAAGTGAAAGTAAAAAGAGAACCCCAAATGTTGGGTTGTCCCCAGAAAAGTAATAGATGGGAAATCTTCCAGTGGGGACACTAGTTCTAGGGAACTGGGGGTCCCCCAAAAAATTCCTTTAATTTGCAGAGCTATCCTCGCACAACCTGTTTGGCTATGGGGACAGGAAGTGAAAGGAAATCTCCGCAATGGGACGCAAGTGATGGTTATAACTTTCCCTTACGCTATCCAAAATGAAAAAAAAAAAATTTGCCCATAGTTCTACTTCAAATAAATTAAATATGAGTATGCTATTTCTAGCACTTTATCGTCCTTTTTTACTTGGGGGGTTTTGTTTATGCAGATGGTGTGTACAGGGTTAGCATTACTACTATATGCTACTACTGTATGTTCACACATCCCACCTTATTCACTAAGGCTGCATTCACACAGGGGCAACCCGACTTCAGCGCGACTTTTGCTAGGTGATTTCAGCACGACTTACAACACGACTTCATGCCAGGCGACTTTGCCTGTGGCCAATCAGAGAAGGGAGGGAGGGGGACTGCCCCAAATAAATTCTATTCTTTTCACTACCAAGTTGCTTGTATTTAGATGGGGGATCCGACTTGGAGGCGACTTCCATTGAATCCTATGGGCACAAGTCGGATAGAAGTCGCCTCCAAGTAGTACAGCAACCTTTTCTGAAGTCGCCTTGAAGTCAGAGTGACTTCAGTCATGTATATTAAGACGGTTCCCATTCACTTCAATGGGATTTCAGATATCAAGCACCTTGGGGCGACTTGAGACAACTCAAGTCAGATCGCAAGTCGTGAATGCAGCCTTAACGTCGTAGTAAAACCTCCTATCATTTTCAGCCAAGGAAGCTGCTATCTTGGCCCCTGTTTAATCTACAACTGCACATGTGATCAGCGTTGACAGCAGCCATTGGATGGTTTGACAGTGTGGTTTAGAGCACAACCAATGGGAGTGTTACATTTCCGGCATGTGCCGGAAATGTAACTGGTTTTTAAACTGTTAAATGGATGGGTTTACTACCGCTTTAAGCAGCATGCAGTATCTTATCAGCATCCTTCTCTCATCGATCTGATTTTAGCAGAGAGAAACTGATTAGCTATGGCTCCGTTCACACAGGGGCGTCTTGCGCTCCGACTTGCGTCGCCCCAAGTCGCTTGACATCTAAAATCCCATTGAAATGAATGGGAACCGTCTTAATTCACGCTACTGAGTCGCTCCGACTTCAAAAACAGGTTCCTGCTTGACTTGAAGGCGACTTCTATCCGATTTGTGCCTATAGAAGTCAATGGAAGTCGCCTCCAAGTCGGATCTCCCATCTTAATGCAAGCGACTTTACAGTGAAAAGAATAGAATTTTATGTGGGGCAGCCCCCTCCCTCCCTTCTCTGATTGGCCGCAGGCAAAGTCGCCTGGCATGATATGTTGTAAGTCGCCTGAAGTCGCGCTGCAATTGCCTAGCAAAGTCGCGCTGAAGTCGGATCGCCCCTGTGTGAACCGAGCCTTAGGCTGGGTTCACACCATTGCGAATTGGTTGCGCGTTCCCCGCATCCAATTCGCAATAGCAGGAGATTTTGACCGACTCTCTATGGAGCCGGTTCACATATCTCCGCAGCAGGTCCGGGGCGTTTTTCACAAAAACGCTGTACGACTTTTGGTCCGTTTCAAAATTGGGCCTGAAATCGGACCTGAAACGGTGAACTAGGACACACCGGATCCCTGCTTTGAGCCGCATGCGGTTCATGTGAACCCAGCCTTAAAGTTACCAGATGCGTTGTCGCTGTTCCTTTCACGGTTGAAATAAAACAGCCCTGAAAAGTGTAATTTTATAAATATTCGGCTGTGTTGGAGTTCTGAGAAGAGTGATTTGTTGCACAAGAGAAGTGACACGTCGTATTCTGAGCGTGAAACAGGAACTTGTTCTGGTGAAGGATCCTCAGAATCGATGTTGTAAGACTCCCATCATCTCCCCCAGATTTAGCCCTGGTTCACATTGATGCTACTTTGAAATCGCTGCTACTTCACTTAAAGTAGCAAGGTCAGCGTGATTTCAGGTGCTACTTGATAGATATATGTGTAGCTTCATGCACTGATGTCTATTGAAATCGCACCTGAAATCGGCGAAAGTAGTGCAGGAACTACTTTTGCAAATCAGTGCAGCACTCAAAAATCAGTGTTGCACCGATTGGAACAGTGCCATCTCTCGCATGACAAATCGCTCCAGTGTGAACCTAGGCTTATCTGCTTTCTGAAATCACTCTCCGCTTTTTACATAATCCCCTTGAGCCCTGGTTCACACTGACACGTTTTGGCATGCGATTTGCCATGCCAAATCGGCGGCAATTGCCGACAATGACACCGTCCTAATCGGTAGGACGCTGCACTTGCAACGCTGTACCGATTTCAAAAAGTAGTTCTTGTACTACTTTTTGAGATTTTTACACAGTAATCAGTGGATATTTAAATTTCTGATCGCTGTGTAAATGTCATTGGTCCCAAAAAGTGTCAAAAATGTCTGACATGTCCGCTACAATATCGCAGTCCCGATAAAAATCGCAGATCGCCGCCATTACTATTAAATGCCAGAAATTAATTCTCATGGTTTGTTAACGCGGAGTCTTTTGCACAAACCAATCAAACGCCGATTGCGTTTTTTTTTTTTTTTACCACAAATATGAGGGCGAATATAAATCGGACAAAACTGATGAATAAATTTTCGCTCTTTATTTGTTTTTAGCGGCGATCAGAAATTATGCAGAGGTGATCAAATACCACCAAAAGAAAGCTCTATTTATGGGGAAAAAAAGGACGCTAATTTTGTTTGGGTACGTCGCACGACCGTGCAATTGTCAGTTAAAGTGACGCAGTGCTGAATCGCAAAAATTGCTCTGGTCCTAACCTGGGAAATCCTTCTGGGGCTGAAGTGGTTAAGAATTTGTACCATGATGTATAATAAAGATTGTAGAATCTTTATAAAAAAATATGTTTGTGTGATTTCTATTGCTGAGACAAAGTCCCATGGGAGATGCTAGTTAAAGTGCTTGTGAACTCGTGACAACCACTTTAACCGCTTGCCGATCGGCATCTGACGGCGACAAGGTGGCGCTCCTGCGCAAATCGCCGTCATATGACGGCGGCTGCGAGATTGCGCCCAGTGAGGCGCGCCCGCATGCTCACTGTGTCCGGGGAGGGCCAGGGAGCGGGTGCAGCGGAGTCGATCTCCGCCGGCCACCCGCGATGCCCCCTCCCGGAGTGAAAGAACGGAGGTCCGTGTAAGTAAACACGGACCTCCGTTCTGTGAGAGGGGGAAGGGCTGTGATCACTTCCCTTCCCCAGCTAGGGCAGTCCCCCCACAGTTAGAACGCCCAGGGAA
>BLSH010504214.1:925973-935973 GCA_018402905.1 Glandirana rugosa
CTCCAGCCCCCCCCCCCCCCCAAAAAATAAACCTCAGCGGTTACAAATACTGTAACTGCTGACTTTTACTATTAGGGCACTTACCTCTCCAGGGATCCTGCGGTGTCCTCACCCGAGCGGATTCTTGAATCGGCTCTCGGGTGTTGCCACCACCATCTTGGGTAAGGGAATCAGGCGGTGAAACTTTGCGGCTTCACAGCCGGTTTCCTACTGCGCATGCGCAAACCAGGTACCCGTTTACCCCCCACAAGGTGCCAAATGTGGGCACCAGAGAGGGAGAGAAGGCAGACAAGTGGAGTTTCCCCTTTTTGGTGGAGTTCTGCTTTAACCATAGATACAACCCGATCATAATAGTCAAATATAACTGTAGATGACAGTGCTCATTCAACAGCAGTATGCAGACAATCTTCGGAGGCACAATCCTTGAAATAAACACACTGTTGACTATGCAAATTTGAAGAAATAACGTTACTCTATCTATTCGCTATGCATGTTAAAGTGATACTTAAGTGTCTTTTTTTTGTTGTATAAAAAACATGTTATTCTTACCTCCTCTGGGCAGTGATTTTGCACAGAGCAGCCCGGATCCTCCTCTCTTCGGCACTCCTGGCCCCTCCCGTCTGTTGATTGCCCCCACAGCAAGCAGCTTGCACCCGAGCCGAGTCCCAGCTCCCTGTGTCCATTCAGACACGGAGCAGCGGCCTGACCCCAACCCTTTCTCCTCATTGGCTGACGGACTTTGATTGACAGCAGCAGGAACCAATGCTACCACGCTCAGCCAATGAGGAGGGGAGTCCCAGACAGCCGAGTTTCCTGCAACATCGCTGGATCTAGATGGACCTCAGGTAAATAGTCGGGGGTGCTGAGAGGGGCTGCTGTGCACAGAAGGCTTTTATCTTAACGAGAAGGTCCAACCTCCTGCAGAAAAAAATGAATGTAGCTGCTGACTTTTAATATTAGGATACTTCGCTGTTTCGGGATCCCATGGTGTCTTCACCCAGCCGATTTCTACCATTGGCTCTCGGGTGCTGCTGCTGCCGCCATTGCTTGTAAGGGAAACCAGCAGTGAAGCCGTGCGGCTTTACAGCCGGCTCCCTATTGTACATGCATGAAGCACGCCACGGCTTTGTCTATGGCCTGGTGGTGGGGGAAAGAGGAGAGGATGAATCCCGGGTGATCTCGCCATGACATGTACTCAGCAGTGGGAGTGGTTACATGTCATAAACAGGTACCCTCTCCCCTCTTCCCCCCAAAAGGTGCCAAACGGGGCACCGAGGGGGGGGGGGTTGGGGGGTAAGGAGGCAGATTAACGGAGCTTCCACTTTTGGGTGGAGTTCCACTTTAATGCATAAAATGCGTTAGGATAAAAGTCCTTCTGCCTTTACCACTTCAAGGTCAGGTTCACACTGGTGTGACTACAGATTCATTTGCAGGGGTTTTGCACAGGGCAGTCCCGATCCCCTTCTTTTTAGGTCTCCCGCCGGCGCTGTTGACTCCTTTTCGTTCCTTGAGCAGTGCCCTCAGAGCAAGCCGCCTGCTCTGGGGGCACTCGTGCGTGCTCCCTCATGAGCTCCTATAGGACACACAGAACGGGACTTGGCTTCACCCTATGCTCCCTCCTCACTGGCTGCTGACACCTCCCACAGCTGTGTCTCAGCCTATGAGGAGGCAGAGACCCAAGAGAGCAGCCACTCTCGTGCACATCGCTTGATCAAGATGGGGCTCAGGTAAGTATCAGGGGGGCTGAGGGGGAAGCTGCATACTGAAGGTTTTTTTTTTTACCTTTGTGCATAGATTCTCCTGCGCGAATCGCAATAGCTGTACGGCGGCTCACTCAGACGGTGTTGCGAATGGGCGTGCACCAACTGTAGCTCGTGCCCACTGCATGCTCCAGGAGAGTGCCTGCGGGTCGGGCGGACTCGATCGTCTAGTACAGAGGCAGAACGGGGATCTGCCTATGTAAACCAGGCGGAACCCCGTTCGGACAGGGAACATGACAGAGATCTACTGTTCCCAGTCATCGGGCCCACCCCCCCTTCAGTTAGAACACACCCAGGGAACACAGTTAACCCCTTGATCGCCCCCATTGTTTAACCCCTTCCCTGCCAGTGTCATTTATACATTGATCACTGCATTTTTATAGCACTGATCAATGTAATAATGTCACTGGTCCCCAAAAAAATGACGCTGTCCCGCTAAAAATCGCAGATTGCCGCCATTACTAGATCAAACAATAATAAAAGTCCCTAAATCTATCCCATAGTTTGTAGAAGTGATAACTTTTCCGCAACCCAATCAATGAACGTGTAGCCATGCCCCCGTAGGGGTTGCTGAAAGTAGTGGTTCACCTGTCGCCCTGCCCAAACAGTCACACTCTTCTCAGACATCCAGAGTCAGGAATCAGTCCAAGTGCTTTGTTTTTGTTTTATTAGGGGATTTAACTTGAATGGGGATTGGGGGTTATGAGATGCTCGGAATCATTTTTGCAATTGATTTATAGTGGGACCTCTTTGCACACAGCACCTCAGTCTCCTCCAGCCCAATACTTGCTTGCAGACAGTGCCTCTCTTCACCTCCTGCACACTACTTCCTGCAGACCGTTACTCCTCCTGCACACTACTTCCTGCAGACCATTACTCCTCCTGCACACTACTTCCTTTAGACCGTTACTCCTCCTGCACACTACTTCCTGCAGACCGTTACTCCTCCTGCACAACTCTTGGTTACACTCCTGGACCAGCTAGCACATGGTTGATAGGCCTGGCACTAACTTCACCAGGCTTTAAGCAAATGCCTTTTGCGGGAAGGGACCTCTGACCCCTATAGTGTAGAACAGTTCTAGTGCTAGCTGTCCGCTTGGTTTATACTCTCAATAATCCATCTTCAACCCATCACTCCACAGTCCACTCCTCTGGTTCTGCACCCTCTCTCGACTGCAAACTCCCAGTCCTCTTACTGACTGCGCATATCACTCACCAGCCCTTCCGGCTGCGATCAGTTGTTCCTCTCCTGGAGTCCTTAGCAGTGCTCTCTCACCTGCTGTCCTTTGCTTGCTCTCTCTTGTGCTTCTGTTCCAGGATCTCTTCACTCCTCCTGCATGCACCCGTGCCCCTGGCCCGAGGTCACCCCCCAGACTGGGGAGCTTCCTCAAGGCCCCCCGACAGCCTCTGCACACTCTACTCCTTCTCCAACTCTTCCACCCGTCAACTCCTCCCCAGCTGGGCTGACCCTAGGTATTTGAAGAGGCCTGTCCCTTGCCAATCCAGGTTGGGGATTGTTCAGGGCTCCCCAAAAACTCCAGGCAAGCGCCACCTCTCCTCCCCTCCTTTCTCCTTCTAGAACACTTCCGAAGCCTCTGGAAAGAAAGGGGAGGAATCAGTGATGCTACCTGTGAGTCACCAGCTGCTACTCCCAGCCCACAAAATCAAAACAAAGCTTAAATTTACCTGTGCTACAAAAACCTACCACTAGCACACTACCTATGTAGAGGGTGCTACATATGCCTTTTTTTTATTTTTTACTTATTATACTGAAAATATGTAGAATACATTTTGGCCTAAACGGATGAATACGTTTTTTTTTATATTTATTTTTGGATATGTATTATAGCAAAAAGTTAAAAAAAGTTTTTGTTTTCAAAATTGTCGCTCTTTGTTTATAGCGCAAAAAATAAAAAACACAGATGTGATCAAATGCCACCAAAAGAATGCTCTGTTAGTGGGGAAAAAAGGAATGTCAATTTTGTTTGGGTACAACGTGGCATGACCGTGCAATTGTCAGTTAAAGTAACGCAGTGCTGTATCGCAAAAAGTGCTCTGGTCAGAAGGGGGGGTAAATCCTTCCAGGGCTGATGTATAATAGCATGCACAGCCAAGCTGCAGTGTCTAAAGCAAGCAAAATCCTTTCTTCTATTAGGAGAGTAGGAGAGAAAGATATCATCTGTATAAATTATTAGTGAGACCTCATCTGGAATATGCAGTTCAGTTTTGGGCCCCAGTTCTCAAAAAGGATATGGGGGAACTGGAGAAAGTGCAGAGAAGGGCAACCAAACTAATAAGAGGCATTGAGGAGTTCAGCTATGAGGAACAATGAGCTAAAATGAACTCTCTTGAGAGGAGAAGACTAAAGTGGTATTAAAGGGTAACTCTAGTTCATGGAGGGAAAAAAAATAACAAATAAAAAATAATATAGCGAATACAATGGCTACACAAGTCATATTGTAATTGAATGTTATTAAAATGACCTTTCCTTTTCAATCTGCAGTCGCTGTAATTTTCTGAAAATGCAGTATGGCTGCCTGTGTTCAGACCGTCCCCCAGAAACAATTTCCTGCTTGTGTGATTGGCCCACTGATTTTCCCAGAAGTCTGCACTAAGATAGAAGTCAGATTTCTGTCATCCCCTGCAACAAAAATGTCATTTTTGGTGAGATACTCCCAATAGGAACACGTCTAAAGGGATGCAGACCCAGCAGCTTTCCTCGTTAGAGCCCTGCAGGTGCAGCAGCTGAATGATAATTATGAAATCACTCCTATTAGGCACAGACGAACACACAGGGATTTCTTGAGAATAACAAATGGTTAAAATTTCTGCAATGTACAGAGATCACCTAGAAGGGAATGTTTTTTTTCTCAACAAAAGTGGAGTTACTCTCCACTTGACTTCCTTAAGGTATCAGGCCATTTTTTACTATTCTTTAACATTGTACTCACATGAAATTTTATATAATTTTTTTCACACAAATAGAGCTTTCTTTTTGTGGTATTTGATCACCTCTAAGTTTTTTATTTTTGTATGATCTAAACCAGGGGTAGGCAACCTGTGGCCCTCCACCTGTTGTAGAACTACATCTCCCTTGAGGCATTGCAAGGCTGACGGGTACAATTACTCCCAGAGGCATGATGGGACTTGTAGTTTTGCAACAGCTGGAGGGCCGCAGGTTGCCTACCCCTGATCTAAACAAACAAACAAAAAAGACAGAAAATTTAGAAATAAAAATGGATATTTTCTACTTTCTGCTATAAAACGTATCCAATAAATGTAGGCCAAAATGTATTCTACTATGTCTTTGGTTAAAAAAATGGTGTATAATAATAATTGGTTTGTGTGAAGGTTATAGCATCTACAAACTATGGGATATATACTGTATACTGAATTTTACTCCGCTATCGACACTACAGTGTAATGGTGGTGATCAACGACTTATAGTGGGACTGTTATAGGGTGGCGCGCAATCTGGCACCAGGGTGGATTTGATTTAAATCACTAGTAAAACGGCTTGATTTATATCAACTCAATCGAAATCATAATTTTTAAAGAGCAGCTGTCATCTCTGTCCCACAGCGGCTCCTCCTCCTCCCTGCTGTTGACTCACCGACAGTCCCATTCACTTTAATGGGACGGCTGGTGATGCGGCGGTGACACAACAAGGTGAGGGATGTGTTGGCAGCAGGTGAGTGGACGCCCGCTATCAGGCGCTGCCATGATGGGTCTGTAATGACAGGAGCTCTTTAAATGTAAGGACTGCTGGTAGTTAGAATTGTTAATATTTGCAAACAAAAGGAAGGTTTCCTATGTAGAATAATAAGCTATCAGGTTAGTAAAACAGAGATATCAGAACCAATTCAGTCATACAGTTTGTAGTGTACATAGATTTGAAAAACAATGGGATAAAGGAATATTCCTGAACTTTGTTTTATCTCATGGTTACTGTGACATTGCGTGAATGCATCAATGCAGTGCATGTTATCTCAGCTTGCAGAGCTTGGATTCATTGAATAAGTTTACCAAAAATGTAAATATTGCAGAATATGCAGCCTCATTCTACAAAACTAAGCTCCATTTCGTGCTGAATAAACGAAATTACTAATGCATCTTAAATAGAAAACTATATTTAGATAGATTTTTACTCCAAAAGCATTTTATAAAAATAAATTTGATAAAAATCAAAAAAATCTGATTTAAATCAAAAAGCAGATCATTGGATAATATCTGCTGCCAAACTCGTGCAGTGTCCAATGACAGCACGGGTCAGCAGGGGGCGTACACACACCCCAAACCGGGAAGGAGGCTGTCATGTACATGTATGGGATTGGACTGTTCCTGCTGCCCGTCTGCCCTCAGTATATTTACTGTGAGCGGCTGGCAGTGTTTCAGCTCCACCAAAAAAAAAAAGTTTTAAAAATGGCCCTGCAGCTCCCGCTGGTCCTGGGCACGTCCATCTCTGTCTTCCTTACATAGATGAACTTGTGTACATCCGATATGCAATTAGCGGACCTCCAGATGTTGAAAAACTACAAGTCCCATCATGCCTCTGACTCTGGGTGTCATGCTTGTGGCTGTCAGAATCTTGCTATGCCTCATGGGACTTGTAGTTCTGCAACAGCTGGAGGTCCGCTAATTGCATATCCCTGCGCTAGCACATACATGGATCAAAATTTGGCTGGTCCCTGCTGAACCGACTTAATTTCGATCCATCTATGACCGGCTTTACCATGTAACTGTTCAGGTGTTCAGATATCTGCAGGCGGAATACAATAACCAGCAGATAGAGATTCCTCCATCCGTTCTGTCTGTGGTGAGGTAGAGGGACCTGTTGGATTTCTCTTTGTTCAGCCCACAGGCTGAAGGAAACCTAAAACTAGGACCTTACAGCCACAAGCCGGGATTTCTGCATCTCCCCCCGACACTCAGAGTATTTTCACAGCAGTTCTAGAAAAGCCGCCAGTCTTCAGAAATGCGCTGATTCTGCAATATTCTCTTTACTTTTCCCTGGACGGGAAATTAATTGAGCGCAATCTGTTTTATGAGGAGGGGGCGAACGATTATGTTAACTCCTCGCCTCCCCGATAGCTTCACCTACTCTGTTCCAGAGGTCCCTTACACAGTATCTCACAAAAGTAAGTACACCCCTCACATTTTTGTAAATATTTTATTGTATCTTTTCACGTGACAAGACTGAAGAAATTACACTTTTCTACAATGTAAAGTAGTGACTGTACAGCTTGTATAACAGTGTAAATTTACTTTCCTCTCAAAAAAAAAGGTCGCTAACATCCACCAGCTCCATGATGTCATCATGGAGGAGGGGAAGAGGACTCCAGTGGCAACCTGTGAAGCTCTGGTGAACTCCATGCCCAAGAGGGTTAAGGCAGTGCTGGAAAATAATGGTGGACACACAAAATATTGGCACTTTTTGGCCCAATTTGGAATTTTTCACTTAGGGTACTGACTTTTGTTGCCAGCGGTTTAAACATTAATGGCTGCGTGTTGAGTTATTTTGAGGGGACAGCAAATTTACACTGTAAGGGCCAGTTCACACCTAGGCCATCCGACTTCAGAGGCGACTTTGCTAGGCGACTTCAAGGCGACTTCAGCGCGACTTTGGGCGACTTACGATGCGACCTCCATGTCAGGCATCTTTACCTGTGGCCAATCAGAGAAGAGAGGGAGGGGGGTTGTCTTAAAAAATTATTTTCTTTTTCCTCTAAAGTCGCTTCTTTATAGACGGTGATCCGACTTGGAAGCGACTTCCATTGACTTCTATGGGCTCAAATCGTCTAGAAGTCGCCTTGAAATAGTGCAGGAACCTTTTCAGAAGTCGCCCGAAGTCGGAGCGACTTGAGCAGCGCATATTAAGATGGCTCCATTAATTTCAATGGGATTTCTGATGTCAAGCGATTCGAGGCGACACAAGTCTGATCACAAATCGCCTAGGTGTGAACCGGCCTTTATACAAGCTGTACACTCACTACTTTACATTGTAGCAAAGTGTCATTTCTTTAGTGTTGTCACATGAAAAGATAGAATAAAAGATTTACACAAATCTGAGGGGTGTACTCACTTTTGTGAGATACTGTAGCTTTCTTTAGTCACACACATTTGCTTGTAAGATATATTCTAACACAGCTTGAAAAACCAATTTTATCATCTGACGGTGTCCCCTGCACTGCGGTACAAAATATTCATTATTTTGATTTGCACTTATGACAGCCCTCGCCACCCATCTGACCAGTGGTCTGCAGTGTTGGGTAGCTGGGAGGCAACATAGGAACACTGTGATAAATCAGTGCATGCTATTAGTGTATAGGCAAAGCGATATGACACTGGAAATGACAGGGGAGTTCTCTGCTCCCCTGTCACCACCCACACACCGTCTACTGTACTGTTCTGCCTGAATTTCCAAGTTTCCCCTCATATACTGTTTGCAAGTACAGGCTGAAGGCTCTAGGCAGGGGGGTCAAACTCAGTTTCATCGTGGGCCACATCAACATTATTGGTTGCCATTTAAAGGGCCAGTTAAATCTGTAAGACTAGATGTCAAGAGCCCCTCCACCATCAGAAGTCAGGAGCCCCTCCACCATCAGAAGTCAGGAGCCCCTCCACCATCAGAAGTCAGGAGCCCCTCCACCATCAGAAGTCAGGAGCCCCTCCACCATCAGAAGTCAGGAGCCCCTCCACCATCAGAAGTCACGAGCCCCTCCACCATCAGAAGTCACGAGCCCCTCCACCATCAGAAGTCACGAGCCCCTCCACCATCAGAAGTCACGAGCCCCTCCACCATCAGAAGTCACGAGCCCCTCCACCATCAGAAGCCACAGAGCCCCTCCACCATCAGAAGTCACAAGCCCCTCCCCTACATCACAGTGCACCCCCCTTACCTTGTGCTGCTGCCAGAAAGGAGCTGGGAAGCAGAAAGTGCGGGGTCTGGAGGAGGACCAGAGTAAGGCTGGAGTCAGCTGCTGCAGTCCGCTGAATCCTTAGACCAAGGGAGGCGGAGATGAGGGGGTGCTGCAGCTGCTGAGGGAGGCACAGGATCTATTCTCCTCTCTGAGTGCTGTGACATGGTGGGGGTGGAGATGGGGAAGGGGGCGCAGTTGCAGGAGAGGTGCAAGGGCCATATGAAATGGCCTGGTGAACTGAATTTAGCCTGTGGCCCTTGTGTTTGACACATGCTCTAGAGGAGGGGGTCTCAAACTGGCGGCCCTTCAGCTGTTCTGAAACTACAAGTCCCATGAGGCATTGCAAGGCTGACAGTTACTAGCATGACTCCCGCAGGCAGAGACCTAATGGGACGTGTTTTGCAACAAACAGGAGGGCCGCCAGTTTGAGACCCTTACTCTAGGGTGATGTAGTTGTACAAGGGAGCCTTATGTCAAAAAAGGATAAGGCGTAGGGTGCCCTGCAGATCTTTCCTCCTAGTGGCCACAGATTTCTGTAGTTTATGAATGAGATGCATGACGTCCTTGAGGACATAATTGCATATTTTTCAGCCCAGGTACATTGGAAATTCATATCTAGGGCTGCTTCTTAGACCGGGAGTATGGGGGAGAGAAAGAGCCTGGGAATCGTCTTGAAAGGGAATGTTTGGTGATTTTTGCACAGATTTTCTTTGTTACCGTCTTGACTAAAAAATGCTATAAAAAACGTAATAACTCTAATGTAATAAGTCTAATATATATACAGAAATGTAGCGAGTTTTGGAGCAGGGCTTTTCCTTATTAAAACAGGACCTGCCTGAATGTAGACGACTGCTGTTGTGCTCTTTAGCCAACCTACAGTACTCTGTGAATTCTTTGTCGTGTGGTAAATGTTTGTAGAACACGGATTGTGTATTAAAACCTATAAGGAAAATAGGAAGTCTCATGCCGATGTCGGATGATATCGCTGTGGTCCAGCCCGTATTTGGGAAAACGTTGGAGGGGACAGTCCCAGGCAGGGCTGCAGCGTGCTATATCTGGGTTTAATAAAGTTTTTATCTGTTATCTAATATCATCAGTGTGGGCCTTCCTAGCATTGTTGGCTCCTTTTTGGTCAGGGATTACAGCTTTGGAGCAGTGACATCTTCTCTACATTAAAAACGTATAAATAAAAATTGACCAAACCATTGGTGCACGGCGCCATTTTGGTGCGGGTCTACATGTGACGGAGAAGATGTAACGCGCGGGATCGCAGGGGAGCATTTCAGCCAGAGCTCTTTTTTTTTTTTTGTCCACCCAAAA
>BLSH010504214.1:956755-988563 GCA_018402905.1 Glandirana rugosa
TAATAGGGTGACTGTGGTTACTAGACCTCCGACAAGAGGAGACCCCCGGTAATAAGGTGGGATAATGGTCCCCAGAGGAGAACAGCCTCCACATCATTGGTGTCAGTGGGATAATGGTCCCCAGAGGAGAACAGCCTCCAGATCATTGGTGTCAGTGGGAATAATGGCCCCCAGAGGAGAACAGCCTCCAGATCATTGGTGTCAGTGGGATAATGCCCCCCAGAGGAGGACAGCCTCCACTTAGTTTGTGTCAGTGGGATAATGGTCCCCAAAAGAGAACAGCCTCCAGATCATTGGTGTCAGTGGAATAATTGACCCCAGAGGAGAACAACCCAGCAGATCATTGGTGTCAGTGGGATAATGGTCACCAGAGGAGAACAGCCTCCACATCATTGGTGTCAGTGGGATAATGTTTTTAAAATTCAACATCGATACCGTGTGATGGATTTGTAAATATTGTATTTCACTATAAAAGCTCATTTTACTGCTAAAAAGAAGTGCGAAATGCAAGACTTAGGTGGGTGTAAAAAGACGGCCGCTGCCACCTTCTGACTGCAGGCTTTCTACGGCCGAGTGCGGGGTGTAACAAGATGGGCGTCAGACGACGAAGTTGACATGCAAATTCTTCAGTGTCCTGACATCAGCGCTGACGTAATTGATGATGCCCTGTGCACTTGGTTGGCTGAAACAGCTGATGCCACGTCACAGGAAGTGACGTAGTTCGATATTCTGCCTGGTTTCACATTTTGTCAGAACACCGGGAGTGTAGATCGTTTAAAAAAACGATTAGACAGGCATCTTAACAATCGCAACCTACAGGAATATGGGAATTTTTATTGACATAAACTCACACCCACAATGTTTGAACTGGGTGGACTGGTGTCTTTGTTCAACCTTACCATCTATGCAACTACATAAAGATACTTGAAGGGACTACAAGGTTCCTGTTTGAGTTCACTTGAAGCAAGCAAATATCAGAGGAGCCTCGTTATGCATTATGAACATCACTGTGGAGCAGTTTTCAGTGCACTCTTGTAAGCTATGAGCACCTGATGTGGGGCCCCCTAACGATGTGGATGTTACAGCAGAATTTATAACGGAAATAGAAAAATGTGTATGTTCAGGTTTTATGGCCCTTTGGAGAAATGTTGACTTCCATCACAAATATCCGATTAGCTCTCTAGCTCTTATGAATTAAGGATTGGACAACATTTGGGCCCCCAGCTTCTGTGCCAAGGCATGCTGCCACTTGTAGTGTCTGTGGTTTAACCTCTTTTGACCCGTCACCCGGGACGTCCGCGTTGAGCCGGCAGTAAAGAGCAGCTGTCGTTCTTGGCAGACTCCGATGCACTTCATTAATCCCGGTTTTAAGTCGGAGGTTTCTGGAGACTGGAAACTTAACATTTCTTGTTTTTAAATTTTGTAACAGAATCTCTTGTGAGAGGTGCACGTCGAATAACATATCCCGGATTTATTTTGCAGCTGACGATGGAAGTGGACGGGAAAGTGGAGAGCATCATGAAAAGAACGTCGCTGGTAGCCAACACCTCCAACATGCCTGTGGCCGCCAGAGAGGCCTCTATCTATACAGGTGATGCTGAATGCTTTCCTTTTGCTGTTCTTATACCCTCTGCAAGAGCTCTTTGCCTTTTCTGGGATCTCTGACTTCTATATACCTTTCTGTACAGGAATCACGCTGTCCGAATACTTCCGAGACATGGGATACCATGTCAGTATGATGGCCGACTCCACCTCTCGATGGGCCGAGGCTCTTCGAGAAATCTCAGGACGTCTGGCTGAAATGCCTGCTGGTAAGTACATCACATTGTTCTACTGACACCTGCTATGGCAAGTGATGAGTGAGGCTGGAATACCGGGATATACCTAACTAATCCTAAAAATGCTTCCCCATCTTAACACCTCTGCTTACTAACCTGTGTAAGAAGGATTCATATACAGTGAGGGTAAAAAAGTATTTGGTCCCCTGCTGATTTTGTACGTTTGCCCACTGACAAAGAAATGATCAGTCTATAATTTTAATGTTCGTATTATTTTACCAGCAAGAGACAGAAGTAACAACAAAAATATCCAGAAAAACGCATTTCAAAAAAGTTATAAACTAAATTGCATTTTAATGAGGGAAATAAGCATTTGATCCCCTATCAGCAAGATTTCTGGCTCCCAGGTGTCTTCTATACAGGTAACGAGCTGAGATTAGGAGCACTCTCTTAAAGAGAGTGCTCCTAATCGCAGCTTGTTACGTGTATAAAAGACACCTGTCCACAGAAGCCATCAATCAGATTCCAATCTCTCCACCATGGCCAAGACTAAAGAGCTGTCCAAGGATGTTAGGGAGGAGATTGTAGACTTACACAAGGCTGGAATGGGCTACAAGACCATTGCCAAGCAGCTTGGTGACAACAATCGGTGTGATTATTTGCAAATAAAAGAAACACAAAATAACTGCCAATCTCCCTCGGTCTGTGGCTCCATGCAAGTTCTCACCTCGTGGAGTTTCAGTGATCCTGAGAATGGTGAGAAATCAGCCCAGAACTACACGGGAGAATCTTGTCAATGATCTCAAGGCAGCTGGGACCATAGTCACCAAGAAAACAATTGGTAACACTGCACCGTGAAAGACTGAAATCCTTCAGTGCCCGCAAGGTCCCCCTGCTCAGGAAATCAAATGTACAGCCCGTCTGAAGTTTGCTAATGAACATGTAAATGATTCAGAGGAGAACTGGGTGAAAGTGCTGTGGTCAGATGAGACCAAAATTGAGCTCTTTGGCATCAACTCAGCTCGCTGTGTTTGGAGAAGGAGGAATGCTGCCTATGACCCCAAGAACTCCATCCCCACCGTCACACATGGAGGTAGAAACATTATGCTTTGGGGGTGTTTTTCTTGACAGGACAACTTCACCGCATCAAAGGGACAATGGATGGGGCTATGTACCGTAAAATCATGGGTTTTAACCTCCTTCCCTCAGCCAGGGCATTGAAAATGGGTCATGGATGGGTAATACAGCATGATAATGACCCAAAACACACGGCCAAGGCAACAAAGGAGTGGCTCAAGAAGAAGCACATTAAGTAAGGTCCTGAGTGGTCTAGCCAGTCCCCAGACCTTAATCCCATAGAAAATATATGGAGGAAGCTGAAGGTACGAGTTACCAAACGTCAGCCTCGAAATTCTAATGACTAATGAGGATCTGCAAAGAGGAGTGGGGCAAAATCCCTCCTGAGATGTGTGCAAACCTGGTGGCCAACTACAAGAAACGTCTGACCTCCTGTGTTTGCCAACAATGGTTTTGCCACCAAGTACTAAGACATGTTTTGCGAAGGGGTCAAATACTTATTTCACTCATTAAAATGCAAATCAATTGATAACTTTTTTGAAATGTGTTTTTCTGGATGTTTTTGTTATTCTTTCTCACTGGTAAAATAAACCGACCATTAAAATTATAGACTGATCATTTCTTTGTCAGTGGGCAAACGTACAAAATCAGCAGGGGATCAAATACTTTTTTTCTCTCACTGTACTTACATATTTTGATGCAGCTTTGGTCCGGTCATGTGATCAACTCCTGTTCTAAGCCAGCGGCAGCTGCAGGGGAAAGGGGAGCGAGCGCCGACAGCGGATGAGCCATGTCATGTTACCAGCCGTTGGTGAGCGCACTCTCCTATCCCCTGCAGCCGCCTGCTGGTTGACACGGGAGATCACGTGACCAGACCAGAGTTGCATGAAAATAGGTAAGTTCATTCATCTTTCTTGGGTTTGAGTGGAGATATCTAAATGGTGCCTGCAGCTACAGGCACCATTCAGATACCGTTTATTACAGCCGGCGATTCTCTTTCAGATAAAAGTGATCGTAGTGGCGGATTCGCCGTAAGATCACTTTTATCAGTGACGGGAGTGGTGCCCCCCCCTCCCGCCACTTTCTCCTCATCTCCACCACTTACCACACCCTTGGCAGCGGCGGAGAGGATCGGGTCCGTTCCCCCCTGCACTAGAAGCCGAGTCGCTTCCGCCCAAGGGTCTTAAAGGGCTCATTTTTTTTTTTTTTTTTTTTTAGGACTGTCATTTTTTTACATTTTTTGCATTTAAGTGTAAATATGAGATGAAGTCTTTTTGACCCCCAGATCTCATATTTAGGAGGTCCTGGCATGCTTTTTTCTATTACAAGGAATGTTTACATTTCTTGTACTAGGAATAAAAGTGATCACATTTTTTTTTTTTAACTAACAGTGTAAAATTAAAAAATAAAAAGTAAAGTAAGAAAAAAAAAATTAAAGTGCCCCGTCCTTGCGAGCTTGCGCGCAGAAGCGAACACATACGTAAGTCGCGCCTGCATATGAAAACGGTGTTCAAACCACACGTGAGGTATCGCCATGATCGTTACAGCGAGAGCAATAATTTTAGCACTAGATCTCCTCTGTAACTCAAAACTGGTAACCTGTAGGAATTTTTAAACGTCGCCAATGGAGATTTTTAGGTTGCAAAGTTTGTTGCCATTCTGCGAGCAGGCGCAATTTCAAAGTATGACATGTTTGGTATCAATTTACTCGGCGTAACATTATCTTTCACCATGTGGGAAAAAAAATGGGCTAACTTTACTGTTGTCTTATTTTTCACTCAAAAAAGTGAATTTTTTCAAAAACAAATCACACTTGTAAGACTGCTGTGCAAATACGATGCGACATAAAGTTTTGCAACGACCACCATTTTATTCTCTAGGGTGTTAGAAAAAAATATATATAATGTTTGGGGGGGTTTAAGTAATGTTATAGCAAGAAAACCTGGTTTTATCTTGTAAGCACCAAGTCTACAAAATAGGCCTGGTGTTGAAGTGGTTAAACAGGTTAGCAAAAAACTGACAACCGCCCCAACCTATAAACTGGCCTTTGCAGCAAGCTGCACATGGAAAGGCAATGCACATCACAAACAATCAAAAGATTTCCCAGCACATTTACCAGCCAGCCTGCAGAACAACCAAATTTGTCCTAACAATTTATGTTAAAAACAGAATTTTGTTTGCACACATTTGCAAATATATGCTTAAGTTGCAGTGCCCACGTCAAGGGACCTCTGTATATACTGCGGTCCTAACTCCATAGTAGGAGCAAATATAAGAATTGGTTGTTTTGCAGGCTGGCTGGTAAGTGTGCTGGGAAATCTTTTGCTGGGAAGGGGAGGGAGTATTTTTAAAGCTGAATTCCAGGAATTCAGCTACTTTGTAAAAACTTTAGTCAAGAGTCAAGTCTAAGGAGATGCCCCACCACCATGTAGACTTATCTCAATTATTCATGTTTGACAGGTTTATTGTGCTCCAGAAAAATAACGAACTTCCGGAGCTCCGACTTGCTTACTGTATTCTTGGTTTCTTCAAAAGCAAAGTCGCTGGAACTGCTATGCTTGCCCCCCCCCCCCCCCTCCTCCCTCCTTCTTGCCCATTCACAGAAGTCTTTATATTTTGTGAACCCATTCACAAAGTACAAAGGCTTTTGTGAATAGGCATTAGAGGAGAGGAGCAGGCATAGCAGCTGTGTGTGCTTTTCTCATCTCACAGCTGGAGTATCACATATAAGTAATAGAAATAAGTCTCCTGGAATGGAAGTCTCGCCCCTCCCCTCCTTCTGCCTGTTCACAGAAGCCTTTGTGAACTCATTCACAAAATAGCAAAGGCTTCTGTGAATGGGCTGTAGAAGAGAGGGGGTGGGCATAGCAACTGTGTGTGCTTCTCTCACAGCTGGAGTGTCGCATATAAGTAATAGAAATAAGCCCCGGAGGTGAAATGCAGTGGACTTAACTCATAGGCTACTTTCACTCTGGGGTGGTTTTCAGGCGCTTTTAGGCTAAAAATAGTGCCCTTATAGCGCCTGAAAAACACCTCCCATCCACCCCAGTGTGAAAGCCCTGAGTGCTTTCACACTGTGGCGGTGCGCTTGCAGGACATTACAAAAAGTCCTGCAAGCAGCATCTTTGGGATGGTGCGGTGAGCGGTGTATACACCACTCCTCCACTGCCCTTGCCATTGAAATCAATGGCAAGCGCTTCCAAATCGGCTGCACACCGCCTCGGAAGCACAGCGCGCCGGAACTTTCAGCCCCTTTTTAACCCCTTGTGGGGGGTTAAAAGCGTCACGCTCCCACCTGCATGGCGGAGTCATATCGCTGCTATAACAGTGGAATATCGCTGCTAAAGCCAGTGGCGCTTTACAGCTACCGCCCACCCGCCCCAGTGTGAAAGTAGCTATAGTGTGCCTGCGCTTTTTTGCAAAGTTGCGGAATTCCTGGATTTCAGATTTAAGATTAGTTAGTGTTATCCTGGAATTCTAGATTGAGAATCAGATTTTGGGGCTCGTTTCAAAGAGTCCACAGAGCAATTTCGATTTCAGACTTGCAGTAACCAGATGTCTTTTGGGCATTGAATGTCATAAGCAGCTCGCCAACAGTAAAGAAATTTTAAAGCATAAAAATACATGTTGGCCTGTCTGGCAGAAACTACACAAGATTTTGTTTCTAATAACGAAACTGATTTTCGCTCCCAGTTCCCAAAAAGCAGTAATTCTTACTTGACAAAGCTGCCACCACATAGTGACTCTCCAGTGAGCAACATGCTCTGGCTTTACCAAGGTTGACCTCTACCTGAAATGTTTAATTTGATAGCGGGGTTGCTTTATCATTATTGTTACTTTAGGCGGATTGACCAATTAACAGTTCTGTTCTCTATCCACAGACAGTGGTTATCCTGCTTACCTGGGAGCCCGATTGGCCTCCTTCTACGAGCGTGCCGGCCGGGTGAAATGTCTGGGGAACCCAGAGAGGGAGGGCAGTGTCAGCATTGTTGGAGCGTGAGTATTACAACATTGCCATTGTTTATTCATTACAGGGAAAGGTGTTCAAGATCCCACAGTGTGATGAGCCCTTTTTCAGTGTTTGTGGGCTGAAAAAAAACAGATCCTCTATCCACGCTTAATAGCGCGGATGGATGACTCTCCCGCTGTGTCTAATAACTGAATAGTGCCTGCATATGTCCTGCTGTCCCCAGCAGTCAGGAGTGTGGAGCACTGACTTGTAAAGGGGCTTATAAAGACTGTCCTCTAGCAGTCTCCTGTAATGTGTAGCAGGTCTCCACTCACCCCTGTGGCGTGTTTTCATTCTGTGACCTTGTACTGTAATATATCGGTAGTCTGACAGTCTTCTGTATTATGGCTGCATTATGTATGCGATCTCTTGCAGTCTCCATCAGCCACTTTCAGTCACTTCCTGTCTATGTGCACTCGCTCCATTCTTGGCTGTATCCACTTTAAGTGATTGTAAAGTCTCGTTTAAAAAAAAAAAATTAACAAACATGTCATACTTACCTGCTCTGTGCAGTTGAATTTGCACAGAGCAACCGGATCCTTCTCTTCTCGGTTCCCTCTTTGCTGCTCCTGGCCCCTCCCTCCTGTCGAGTGCTCCCTCAGCCAACAGCTTTCTATGGGGGCACCGAGCCAAGTCAGAGCTCTGTGTATCCATTTAGACACGGAGCCCCCGATTCCCTGATTGGCTGACTGACTTTGTTTGACAGTCGTGGGAGCCAATGGCGCCGCTGCTGTGTCTCAGCCAATCAGGAGGAGTGTCCCGGGCGGCTTAGACATTCATAGACCTCGCTGGAGAGAGAAGGGGCTCAGGTTAATATTAGGCGGTGCTGGGGTGGCTGCTACACACACAAGGTTATTTATCTTAATGCATAGAATGCATTAAGATAAAAAACCTTCTGCCTTTACAGCTCCTTTTAACCACTTGCCGACCACCGCACGACTATAAGTGGCGACAGCGTGGCTCTGTCCCGCGGATCGCTGCTTATAGCAGTCACTCACATGCATGACGGCTAAGGGGCGAGCGTGCCTGCCGCACACTCCCTGAGCGGGGCCGCGGGTCAGGCAGACTCGATGTCCGCCGGAGACTCGCGATGGCCTGTGACAGAGCCAGAACGGGGATCCGCTGATGTAAACACGGCGGTTCCCCGTTCTGCCAGGCGGCATGTCAGAGATCTACTGATCCCTGTCACTGGGATCAGTTAGATCTCTGGTGCCCCTGCCAGCCCAGCCCCCACACAGTTAGAACACACCCAGGAACAGTTAACCCCTTCACTGCCAGTGACATTTATACAGTAATCAGTGGATATTTACATTTCTGATCGCTGTATAAATGTCATTGGTCCCAAAAAAGTGTCAAAAATGTCCGACATGTCCGCCCTAATATCAAAGTCCTGATAAAAAAATCAGATCGCCACCATTACCAGTAAAAAGAAATTGGAAAAAACGCCGGAAATTAATTCTCATGGTTTGTAAACACGGCAACTTTTGTGCAAACCAATCCATAAACGCCAATTGCGTTTGTTTGTTTGTTTTTTTACCAAAAATATGAGGAAGAATATAAATCAGCCAATATTTTTTTTTTTTTTTTTTGCAAAAATTTTCGCTCTTTATTTGTTTATAGCGGTGATCAGAAATGACACAGAGGGGATCAAATACCACCAAAAGAAGGCTCTATTTGTAGGAAAAAAAGGACACAAATTTTGTTTGGGTACAACGTTGCACGACCGCACAATTGTCAGTTAAAGCAATGCAGTGCCGTATTGCAAAAAGTGCTCTGGTCCTAACGTGGGAAATCCTTCCAGTCCTTAAGTGGTTAAGGTGCAGGCCTATTCTGACACTCATTGTGTACAAGTATTTTTTGCTAGAAAATTAGTCAAAACCCCTAAACATTATACATTTTTTAACCACATAAAGGCCAGGCATTTTCTGGCAGTTTTTGTTTAAATGTGAAAATCTGTTTATTTTTGCTAGAAAATTGGTCAAAACCCCCAAACGTTATCTATAGATCCTGGAGAATAAATTGGTAGGTTTTGCAATTTTTAAGTCGCATGGTATTTGCACAGCATTTTTTCAAACATTTCTTTTTTTCTGAAAAAATACGCTTTTTTTTGAATGTCAATGGATAAAAACATAACCCTGTTTTTTGATTAATTATAAAAGATGATGGTGCGACAGATACCAAATCTGTCACGCTTCAAAATTGCACATGCACATTCAAAGTCAAATAATGTAATTTTACTATCTATAGGCAATATTTTAAAAGCTTTTATTGGGTGCTGTGTGCGTACAGGACCGACGCGTGTGTTCGCCTTTGTATGCGGGGAAGGGGGCATTTTAAATTAATTATTTATTTATTTATTTATTTTTTACAGCAATAGGCAGTGACAGGTACTCTTTTTATGGAGAGATCATGGGGTCTATAAGACCCCCAGATCCCTGCTATGCCTTTTTAAAAGCATTCAAAACACCAAGATGTGTGTGTTTGAATGCTTTTGGCTATTTAAACATGGAAACTCTATCCACAATAGCTGAGAGTTGAATAAAGCTGGTCCTGTCTGTGTTCAGCTATCCAATCAGCCAGCGGGACAGGAGATCCCATGGAAGGGGGGTGAGGGTGATGGACTGGCCAAGCATGTTTCCAGACCTAAACCCTATTAATCATCTGTGGGGCATCCTCAAATGGAGGGCGGAGGAGCGCAAGGTCTCTAACATCCACCAGCTCTGTGATGTCATCATGGAGGAGGGGAAGAGGACTCCAGTGGCAATCTGTGAAGCTCTGGTGAACTCCATGCCCAAGAAGGTTAAGGCAGTGCTGGAAAATAATGGTGACCACACAAAATATTGACACTTTGGCCCCAATTTGGACATTTTCACTTAGGGGTGTACTCACTTGTTGCCAGTGGTTTAGACATTAATGGCTGTGTGTTGAGCTATTTTGAGGGGACAGCAAATTTACACTGTTATACAAGCTGTACCCTCACTACTTTACATTGTAGCAAAGCGTCATTTCTTCAGTGTTGTCACATGAAAAGATAGAATAAAATGTTTACAAAAATGTCAGGGGTGTACTCACTTTTGTGAGATACTGTATATGCTATGTCTATCCTTCTTAGGATTGTTAAACTGCCTTGCACTATATAACTGGATATGATCTCGTTTGTAGCATTGTTGGCTTTTACCTGTTAATTTTCTTTATAAAAATATTTTTTTCCCTGTAAAAAAAAAAAAAAAATTTACCATAGTTTTTGTGATTCCATGGGCGTGCACAATTTTGAGACTTGACATGTTTGGTATCTATGTACTCAACCAAATCATTTCTATTTTTCCAGACAAATTGGGTATAATATTGTACTTGCTTGCACTAAAGTTGATATTCGTGTACTTTTTCCTGATGGCTGTGCAACTGTCATGTTACATAGAAAAAATTGCCACTTCCACTGTTTTATTCTCTAGGGTCTCTGCTTTTTAGAGAATATATACTTTTATTGGGGGGCGGGTTACAATAAATTTGAGCAAAAAATGCAGGTTTTAATGTGTGCAAAAAATGTAAAAGTTGCCCCAGTAGACAAGTGGTTAATGTATTTTCACAAATTCTGTGACTCCATCCACCCCTTGCCGCCATTTTAAAAATCAACATCATCTGTGGCTTCGATCTGCCACACCAATGATGTCTGTGCCAGATCTTGCATGTGCGCTTTATAAGGCACAGTGGTATAGTGGATAGCACTTTCGCCTGGCAGTAAAAGGGTCGCTGGTTCGAATACCAACCACGACACTACCTGCCTGGAGTTTGCAAGTTCTCCCTGTGCCTGCGTGGGTTTCCTCCGGGTGCTCTGGTTTCCTCCTACACTCCAAAGACATGCTGGTAGGTTAATTAGATCCTGTCTAAATTTTCCCTAGTATGTATGAATGTGAGTTAGGGACCTTAGATTGTAAGCTCCTTGAGGGTAGGGACTGATGTGAATGTACAATGCATATGTAAAGCAATGTGTAAATTCATGGCGCTATATAAGTACCTGAATTAAAAAAATAAAAAAATATCTGTGCAGAGAAAAAAATATATAAAATGTGCTTTCCTGTGAGATTTCAGATTAGTGTTGGAAGGCGTTGGTAACATTTTCCTTCCTGGGAAGCAGCCTTGATATGTCACCGATGCCTCGGAAGAGGCGAAAGCGAGGGATTGTAAGTTTGCCTAAAAAATGTCATTTTAACCAATTGCCATCTGGCCTGTTGTCATTGGACGGCCAGACGGAACTTTCGTCTTTCTGGGTCCTCCCGGAAATGCACCTTTCAGATCACATGACAGCTTTGATTCATGCCATTCATATTGTACAATTGTGTTGCAAGCTGTGATTGATTACAGTGGTCACATGGTACAGAGAGGGCTAGTCACAGCCCATGTGTACCATGTGATTAGCTGTGGCCATTCACAGCTAATCACAATACATACCGAATTGATCAATTTCATTCATTATATAATGGTTGCTTACACCAGTGAAATTCACTGCTATAAGCAATCATAATGTGGAAAAGGAAAAAAAAAAATCCTGATCACTTCCCCAGAGTAGTACAGTGTTACTATGGTAACACTTTATTGCTCTGGTCACAAGGTGTTTAAAACAAAATGGTAAAAAAAAAAAGTAATCAAGAGAAAAAAATATTGAAGAAAATTTTTTTTTTAAATGCATATTGTCACCAGTCAGGGCCGGTTCGCACAGGGGTGATCCGATGTACGGGGCGACTTTGCTAGGTGATTTGAAAGCAACTTCAGCGCGACTTGAGGTGACTTACAGCACGATTTCATGCCGGGCGACTTTGCTGTGGCCAATCAGAGAAGGGAGGGAGGGGGTTGCCTTAAGGCCCGGTTCACACAGTGGCGACTTGGGATCCGACTTGAGTAGCCTCAAGTCGCCCAGGTCGCTTGACATAAGAAATCCCATTGAAGTGAATGGGAGCCATCTTTACGTACACTACTGACTTCAAGGCGACTTCAGAAGAGATTCCTGTACTACTTGGAGGCGACTTCTATCCGACTTGTGCCCATAGAATTCAAGTCGGATCCCCATCTTAATGCAAGCGACTTTGTCACTGAAAAGAATAGGAATTTATTTTGGGGCAGCCCCTCCCTCCCTTCTCTGATTGGCCACAGGCAAAGTCGCCTGGCATAGTTACGATTGAAGCTGCTTCCAAGTTGCGTTAAAGTTGCCTCCCAGTTGCCTTGAAGTTGCCTGGCAAAGTCGTGCCTGAAGTCGGATCGCCCTTGTGTGAACCGATCCTAAATAAATTCTTTTCTTTTCACTGTGAAGTCGCTTCTGTTTAGATGGGGGATCCGACTTGGAGGCGACTTCCATTGAATTCTATGGGCACAAGTCGGATAGAAGTCGTCTCCAAGTAGTACAGGAATCTCTTCTTAAGTCGCCTTGAAGTCCAAGTGACTTCAGTAGTGTACATAAAGACGGCTCCCATTCACTTCAATGGGACTTCTTGTGTCACGCGACCTGGGGCGACTCAAGTCGGATCGCAAGTCGCCCCTGTGTGTACCAGACCTTAGTGTCCCTGATCATCACCACACCAGTTATATGATGGTGCTGTACTGCACCGGTGACCGTATGTAAAAAACAAAAAAAAAATTGCAAACATTTTTTTTTTCACTTCTTTATTTTTCAAACAATGTAACTTAAAAAAAACGCATCATGCCTCTTACTAAATACCTTGGATTGTCTACTTTCTAAAAAAGGGTCATTTGAAGGGTATTTGTACTGTCCTTGCGTTTTAGGTCCTCAGGAGCATCAGGATTGATCAATTTTTATATATGTACCATGGGTGCTCAACATGTGACCCTCCAGCTGTTGCAGATCTACAATCCCATCATGCCTTTGGGAGACATGATTGTAACTGTCAGCCTCACAATGCCTCATGGGATTTGTAGTTCTGCAACAGATGGAGGGCCACAGGTTGAGCATCCATGATATATACCATTGATTGTGTAGATGCTATAACGTTCATGCAAACCAATTCATATACACCGATTTGGGTTATTTTCATGAAAGAAATTTAGCAAAGTACATTTTGGCCTAAATTTATGAAGACAGATTATTTGTTTGCAAAATTTTATAACCGAAACATAGAAAAATGTGTTTTTTTTCCCCCAAAGTTTTTGGTCTTTTTTCATTTATTTAGCAACAAATAATATCACCAAAAAGCTCCATTTGTATGGGAAAAAATACCAATTTTATTTGGGTACAGTGTTGCATGGCAGCGTGATTGGCAGTGCTGAATAGCAAAAAAAAAGCCTCGTCATGAAGGGGGGGTAAAACCTTCTGGAGGTCAAATGGTTAAATCTGATTTCCATGTTTACTGTCCCTTTTAACCGGTTAGTTTGAGCCAAATTGACCAAAAACAAACTATTTTCTACAGTCAAGACCTTCCCGCCCCACACCTGGAAACAAAATTTGAGTCGGGCTGAGTTGCGCTCAGCCTATCATAGGCAACTTTGTATTTTCTGAATGAATACAAAGTTTCTTCTGATTTGCAGAGACGGAGATACTGGGCGGATGGCGTAGCAATCTCTGATTCAGCCAATCAGAGGAAGCTTTGTATTCATTTAGGGAATGCAAAGCTGCCTATAAATGGCTGAGCAACGCTCAACCCGGGTGTGGGGCGGGAAGGTCTCATCTCGCTGCCGAAACAAAGCCCTGTATATTGTATGAAGCTAAGGGTACATGCAGTTTATACAGCCTGTCCAACAGGCTCACTTATTATTGTGGAAAGTGAGTTCATTTGGGTTATCTTCGCCCAAATTAAGTAGGTAAAACTTTACTGTAGGTTCACACTAGTGAGATGCGGGCATTAACGCGATTCCAGAGCCGGTTCCCACATCACACCTCTCCCGCAGGCAGTTCACACTGCCTTCTGTGAACCGCTGCGGGTGTCATTACAAAGTTAACCACTTGCCGACCGCCCACCGTCACATGACAGCGGCAAAGTGGTTCGATATCACAAACTGCCGTCACCTGTCGGCAGCTGCGAGATCGCAGATCGTGAGTGTGTTCCTTGGGTGGGGGGGGGGGGGCAGGGATCGGGTAGGGCGGACTTGATGTCCGCCGGCTACTCGCGATGGCTCCCCCGCAGTGACAGAATGGAGATCTGTGTATGTAAACACATGGATCTCCGTTCTGACAGGGGGAAGGGCTATGATCACAGGCTCCCTGTATATGGAAGCCGCGATCACTCTCCTCCCACGCTCAGCCCAGCCCCCATACAGTTAGTAACACACACAGGGAACACAGTTAACCCTTAGAGCACCCCCTGCAGGTTAATCCCTTCCCTGCCAGTGACATCTATAGAGTAATCAGTGCATTTTCATAGCACTGATCGCTGTATAAATGCCAATGGTCCCAAAAAAGTGTCAAAATGGTCCAACATGTCCGCCGCAATATCACAGTCCCGCTAATAATTGCAGATCGCCGCCATTACTAGTAAAAAATAAATAAAAACCCCATAAATTACTTATCATCATTCGTAAATGCGGCAACTTTTGCGCAAACCGATCAATATACGCTGATTGCGATTTTTTTTTTTAACCAAAAATATGAGGAAGAATATAAATCGGCCAAATCCGATGAATAACTTTGTTTTTTATATATTTTTTTGGATATGTATTACAGCAAAAATTAAAAAATATTTTTTTTTTTGCAAAATTGACGCACTTTTTTGTTCATAGCGGTGATCAGAAATGAAGAATAGGGGATCAAATACCACCAAAATAAAGTTCTGTTTGTGGGAAAAAAAGGACGCAAATTTTGTTTGGGTACAACGTCGTATGACCGCGCAATTGTCTGTTAAAGCGACGCAGTGCCGAATCGCAAAAAGTGCTCTGGTCCTAAAGGGGGAAATCCTTCCGGGGCTGAAGTGGTTAATGACCACCCCAGTTTGGTTCACAGATCGCAGTGCAAACTCGCACATGAATCGGATCGCGCGGCGAGAACAGTCATGTGATGCGATTCCACTGGGGGAAAAAAAAGGATCCCTGCACCTTTTTTAGTGCGAATCCAATGCGAGTTCAGCCATACAAGTGTATGGCTGAGCTTACACTGCTCAGACATCGCATGTGGTCGGCACCTGCGGTACGGGTGCGAATCACATGCAATGTCTGAGATCGCATATGTGTGAACCGGGGCTCAATGTGTATCTTACGAATTTTGTAGCTCCATCCACACCATGCTAGAAAACCTGCCGCCGCCCCAATCCTATCCCTCCTAGAAGCAGAGCGAGGGTTAAACATCCCTGTAAAAGCAGCTGTGTAGTCATTGTAGCAGTAGGTGCCAGGTCACGCATTTGAGGCTCTGCCAGCGGACTCTCCTGCTGCCAAGATAGACTTTGGCGAGCCCGGAGTGGAGGGGGGAGGGGTTGGCTTCAGCAGTTAGCAGGGGAGGTGTCAGAACCCCACCCTGAACTGACACAGTGATTGCTCTACTAACCTTGTGGGATCGTTCTATCGACGTGTTGGACACAGCTGGGGACAGAAGAACGTTGGCCAAGAATGATGGAGAGGTTACAGGAAACCTCCAGTTTCATTATAAATGATCGTATTACACACTTTGTACTCTAAGTATATTTAGGGGACTTTTCCATTCATTCCGCATCCAGCTGTGCGTTTCTACAACTGTGAGGATACAAAAAATCAAATCGCATTTCTTTACATCCATGAGAAAGTACATCTTCTAAGCTCAGCTTCATAGAAGGCATGAATTCTCCAAGCTCAGCTCCATAGAAGCCATGGATTCTCCAAGCTCATCCCCATAGAAGCCATGTATTCTCCAAGCTCAGCTCCATAGAAGCCATGAATTCTCCAAGCTCAGCTCCATAGAAGCCATGAATTCTCCAAGCTCAGCTCCATAGAAACCATGGATTCTCCAAGCTCCGCTCCATAGAAGCCATGGATTCTCCAAGCTCAGCTCCATAGAAGCCATGAATTCTCCAAGCTCAGCTCCATAGAAACCATGGATTCTCCAAGCTCAGCTCCATAGAAGCCATGGATTCTCCAAGCTCAGCTCCATAGAAGCCATGAATTCTCCAAGCTCAGCTCCATAGAAGCCATGGATTCTCCAAGCTCATCCCCATAGAAGCCATGTATTCTCCAAGCTCAGCTCCATAGAAGCCATGAATTCTCCAAGCTCATCTCCATAGAAGCCATGAATTCTCCAAGCTCAGCTCCATAGAAACCATGGATTCTCCAAGTTCAGCTCCATAGAAGCCATGGATTCTCCAAGCTCAGCTCCATAGAAGCCATGAATTCTCCAAGCTCAGCTCCATAGAAACCATGGATTCTCCAAGCTCAGCTCCATAGAAGCCATGGATTCTCCAAGCTCAGCTCCATAGAAGCCATGTATTTTCCAAGCTCAGCTCCATAGAAGCCATGGATTCTCCAAGCTCAGCTCCATAGAAGCCATGAATTCTCCAAGCTCAGCTCCATAGAAGCCATGAGTTCTCCAAGCTCAGCTCCATAGAAGCCATGGATTCTCCAAGCTCAGCTCCATAGAAGCCATGGATTCCCCAAGCTCAGCTCCATAGAAGCCATGGATTCCCCAAGCTCAGCTCCATAGAAGCCATGAATTCTCCAAGCTCAGCTCCATAGAAGCCATGGATTCTGTGCATGGCCTAAGACAGCAGTATGCAGTTTAGAATAAATTGTTCCATAATAGGAATAATAAATTAGATTGTATCCAAATTATAATCCGAAATTCTGGATGGACACTCTGCCCAAGGGATGGAAAGGAATGATTTGCATGGCTCCACGCCATGCAATGAAGAATAAGAATGAAGACTAAAACCCTTATTTTTGGTATTTGTGATGTAAACATAAAGGTAATGCAGTGCCTTGTTTATTGACAGCGCTATATACGTACCTGAAATAAATAAAAAGTATTCATACCCCTTGAAATCCACCACATGTTGTCATTTTACAATCAAAAACGTAAATGTATTTTATTGGGATTCTATGTGATAGACCAACACAAAGTGGCACATAATTGTGAAGTGGAAGGAAAATGATAAATGGTTTTTAAAATAAATCCTGTGAAAAGTGTGGGGGGCATTTGTATGGCGCCCCCCTGAGTCAATACTTTGTAGAACCGCCTTTCACTGCAATTACAGCTGCAAATCTTTTTGGGGAAGTCTCTACCAGCTTTGCCCATCTAGAGAGGACATTTCTGCCCATTCTTCTTTGCCAAATAGCTCAAGCTCTGTCAGATTGGATGGAGAGCGTCTGTGAACAGAAATTTTCAAGTCTTGCTCAGATTCTCAGTTGGATTGGACTGGACTGTCAAGGGGTTTGAATACTTTTTCAAGGCACCTTATTTATGATACACAAAGTTAAGCCCCTTCTACATGGGAGATCCCATCAGGTCCGCCTGTACGTTTTTGTTTTTTTTCAGGCAGACTTGATCGCAAGGTCCATGCATCCCTATGGACAGACGGGTGGAAAAAGACTTGTGTGTCCCATTACACCAGTGGTTCTCAACTCCGGTCCTCGGGACCCCCCAACAGGCCAGGTTTGCAGGATAACTGAAATACATCTCAGGTGATATAATTTGCTGCTCAGTGATTGCAGTGTTCTAGTCTGCATCTCCCCAAGGTAATACTTAAAATCTGGCCTGTTGGTGGGTCCCCAGGACCGGAGTTTAGAACCACTGCATTACACCCACCTACCTCCAGGTCTGATCCAGTCCACTAGAAAAAAAAAAGACAGACGGGGATCCGTCCTCTTCCATTTAGGTGGAGCGGAGGACAGTTGGGTGTAAAGGGACAGCGGAGTCTGTTTATACCCAGCCAGGCTCTGTCTGTGTCCGCTCTGCAGAAGCTCAGCAGACACAAACCTGTCATCCTCCCTGATCAGCGGGGGATCTGTGAGTGGATCCCCTTGCTGATATGAACACAATCCGCCCCTTGTGGAAGGGGCCTAAATGTCATTCAGTTATGCTGGTCACAGGGCCGTCTTTGATATTGCTTGGACCCTGGGCAAACATTTTCTTTGGCCCTCCTGAATCCACTTATCTACTATTTGTGGGCAACACAGGCCCAAGGGGTAGCTGCGTTGGGCCCCACAACAATGACTGGGCCCGGGGCAGCTGCCCCTTTTGCCCTGTGTTAATGAAGGCCCTGGCTGGTCATGCACTGCTCAAATTTCCGCCAGTTCCTGCTGATTCAGCCGAAATTTGAGTGGTGGGGCCCCCCTGTCAGCACAGCGGGGGATTGTGAACCAAAAAGTAAGTGCAGCTGCTGCTTAGGCATTCAGACCTCGGCATGTGCTGGCTGTCTGCCTGCAACATCTGGCAGGGGAGATTCCTCCATCCACATTATGTAGCGTGGATGTGAGAATCTGTTTTTTTTTTATCTAAATGTGTTTGGTTAGCTTTAGCGTTTACATCTATTTTGCCATTCGGTTACAAAAACAACTTGTGGCAGTGGTGTATGTTGAAACTGTGTTGTAGTGACAGTTGAAGTGTCCGTTATCATTAATCTGATCATTAATCTGATCTTGTGGATAAGCAGTCAGTTCCTCTCTCTTTCTTTCAGTGTGTCGCCCCCTGGTGGAGATTTCTCAGATCCTGTCACATCGGCCACATTGGGTATCGTTCAGGTAATGTGTCAGAAAATCTGTTTCACGTTTTTTTTTTTTTTTTATTAAAGCGGTATTAAACCCAAAAACAGAAACGTCCTATTGCAGCTTACCAATCATTAGATGTGGCTGCATTTGTTTTAGGCTTTTTTTTCTCCTCTTTTCACCTGGTGATCTGGCCAGTAACACACTCCTGTATTAGTGAGACTCAACTCTGGAGGAATGAGCGTTAAAGTGGTAGTAAACCCTCCTATCATTTTCAGCCAAGGAAGCTGCCATCTTGGCCTCTGTTTAATCTACAACTGCCGTGATGCTGCACATGTGATCAGCTATGACACCAGCCATTGGATGGTTTGACAGTTTGGTTTAGAGCACAACCAATGGGAGTGTTACATTTCCGGCACGTGCCGGAAATGGAACTGGTTTATAAACTGTTAAATGTATGGGCATACTACCGCTTTAAAGCCAAACTCCAGCTAATACTTTATAATCCGTTACAGCAAAAAATGTTTTCCTTTTGGGACAAAGGATTTACATAAAAGCTGATCATTGTAAGCACCCCTGTCTGTGTTAAAGCAACTGTATACCGTTGGACATTCCCCCCCCCCCCCTGCAAGTTAGTCATAATGTGCTAGTATGCATTGCATACTAGCACATTATGTGAAACTTGCCTTAAAACGAAGCTGTTCCAGCGCCGCAATGCCAGCTCTGCAGGGGCTTTCATCTTCACCCGTCTTGCTTCCGGGTTCGCGGGCTCCGGCTCTGTGACTGGTCGGTGCCACGGTGAACCTTACACGCGGGAGCCGCCATTCACGGTACAGGGTTCTAAAGGAATGGGTGGCCGTTCCTTCAGAGTGCATGGACCAGTGATGTCACTGGTTGCATGTAATGTAAATATCTCCTAAACTGTATACGTTAGTATAGGCTTACCTATAGGTAAAAGTCAGTAAAGGTTTGTCTCATCCCTGTAAACTTATACATTCTGCTGGAGAGCTTGTTCTTTTGAAAAACAACAGACTTGCTGGCAGGATCACCAGATGAAAATAGAAGAAAGAATGCCCAAAAGAGAAACTTAATGCCGCCATCACATCTAAGAATTGGTAAGCTGCAATATAATGTTTGCTTTTGGGTTTAATATGGCTTTAAATATGGACATCAATGGATAGTAGTTAGCCTCCATAATATTGAAGCTTTGTGTTCTGGGTTTGAATCTCACGGATCTACAAATAGTATTTTGTAGAGGCTCATCTCTTTACTCTTGTTTCCCTGTGTGCTTCTCACAATGTGCATTTGAAGCTTCAGCAAATCAGATAGAGCTCATTTAACTTTTTGGCTAGAGGACATTCAGCATCATCCAACCCTTTCCTCCCCAGGATTACGGAGTATTGTACCTGCCTTTTTCATTCACAGGAATTTAATTCAACATTTTGGTGTTACGTAGGGTGGTCTGCATGCAAATGCAACCTGCCTAGGAATGCAGACTCCTTCAGACTGACATCCATCCAGACATTTGCATAATTCCTCCCAAGAGCCAGCCCACTGCTTGCATTAGGGCTGGGGAATCTTAAAGCAGAGTTCCACCCAGGTGAAAGTCAGCAGCTACAAAATGTGTAGCTGCTGATTTCTAACAATCAGTCACTCACCTGTCCCTCGCTCCAGCGATGCGGTCTCCCAAGGGCTCGCTCCTCTCCCCCTCCCCGGAGCCAGCATCATAACTGTGGGCACCTGGTTTTGGCTTCAAAGCCGGGCGCGCACTACGCATGCGCGAGTCGCGCTGCGCCTTGTGACTGGCCCAGAAGATCGCCGAGAGGGAGGGGGGAAAGTGGACTTCCTTCCTGGAGCCGCAGCGCCAGGGGAGGAAGTGGACCTGGGACCCCCCCCCCCAAAAAATGACATGCAAATTGTGGCATGTCGGGGGGGTCACCTTCCATTAAAGCGGAACATCCAGTTTTGGGTGGAACTCCGCTGTAAGAGGCAGGGGGGCTGTGATGTTTTCAGGAAGTTATGTACAGCATCCTGCTGGCCCCTCCCATAATTTTCCTTCATTGGATAGAGAAGCACAGAGACCAAATGATGAAGTCACTGGGTCTAAAGTAAGGTAAGTTAATGAAAATGGAAAGGTTTTGTTAAAAAAAAAATGGTTAAAAGTGGTTGGATTTTTAACCATTATTAGTGGTGCAGCAGTTCCATTCTATCCATTTATTGCACATCAGTTTAGCTTTCCAATAGCAGTGCATAAGTAACCCATCATTAACTAAGCAGAATAAATGATAACTTTAATCAAAGACCACTTTCTATGATTAAGCTTAGTTGCAGGATGGATAAAAATCCATGATTTAAAAAAAAAAAAAAATCAGATTTTTTTTTTTTTATTTAAATCGTGTGTTTTTTTTTTCATCAAATGTATTTTAATAAAATGCTTTTGGAGTAAATATCTATCTAAAGATCGTTTTTCTATTCAGGATACAGTAATAGTTTAGTTTGCTGGAGCTTAGTCATGCAGCATGAGGCTGTATATTCTGCAATATTTACATTTTTGGTAAACTCATTCAATGAATCCAAGCTCTGCTAGCTGAGATAACATGCACTGCATTGATGCATTCACACAATGTCACAGTAACCATGAGATAAAACAACGTTCAGGAATATTCATTTGTCCCTTTGTTTTGCAAATCTATGTACACTACAAACTGTATGATTGAATCGGCTGTTTTATTAATCTGACAGCTTATTATTCTAAATAGGAAACCTTCACTTTGTTTGCAAATAATAAAGATTCTAACTACCAGCAAGAATAAGTCCTTGCATTAAAAGAGCACCTGTCATTTCAGATCCATCATGGCAGCGCCTGTTAGTGGGCATCCAATCACCTGCTGCCGCTACGTCCCTCACCTTGCTGTGTCACTGCCACATCACCAGCGGTCCCATTAAAGTGAATGGGATTGTCTGAGATAACAGAGGGTCAGAGGAGGAGCCGCTGCGGGACAGAGATGACAGCTGCTTTTTGAATAATATGATTTAAATCCAAACCTTTTTACTAGTGATTTAAATCAAATCCACCCTGCTCAGTTGTGAGTGAAATGCGTCAGTGTAAGGAGTTCTGTGGGGTGAGGATATGAAGGAATTCTAACGTAATGATGAAAGAACAGACCAGTGTGGCTGGAGTTGTTGAAGGTATTGATCTGTATCTCCCTCTGTTGTGTCGGTAGGTGTTCTGGGGGTTGGATAAGAAGCTGGCCCAGAGGAAGCACTTCCCCTCAGTGAACTGGTTGATCAGCTACAGTAAGTACACGAGAGCTTTGGACGAATACTACGACAAGCACTTCCAAGAGTTCGTCCCTCTGAGAACAAAAGCCAAAGAGATCCTGCAGGAAGAGGAGGACCTGGCTGAGATTGTGCAGCTGGTAGGAAAGGTAAGGCCACAAAAAAAAACAAGACCTTGGCTCAGCCGTCCAATCGTGTCCAGCCATACTCTGGGGCACTTAGCAATATTGTTGGGGTTTGTACCAAAGTTGTATCTCAACGTTTTTCCTAATACTAATAATATACAGCTGACTGTATGGGGGGGGTGATATCTGGAGGTGAGGGAGGTGGGATGTGTTGCAAAAAATACATCCTGGGCCCTGTCCTATATGAATCTCTATATAGATCCAAAAGAAAGAAGCCAGTAGCAAAATCCAGTGCAAGTGAAGGTTTATTGTTCCAGACAAGCAACACTTAGCCCTGCCTGGGACCTCATTCCTTGATGCATTTTAACCACTTCAGCCCCGGAAGGATTTTCCCCCTTACTGACCAGGCCGTTTTTTTTTGCAATACGGCACTGCGTCGCTTTATCTGACAATTGCACGGTCGTGCGACGTTGTACCCAATTAAAATTGACGTCCTTTGTTTCCCACAAATAAAGCTTTCTTTTGGTGGTATTTGATCACCTCTGTGGTTTCTATTTTTTGCGCTAGAAACAAAAAAAGAGGGACAGTTTTTTTTTTTACTTTTTTTTTTCTATAATACATATCCAAAAAATACAAATGTATTCATCAGTTTTGGCCGATATCTATTCTTATATTTTTGTTAAAAAAAAAATGGCAATAGGCGTATAGCGATTGGTTTGCCCACAAGTTATCGCGTCTACAAACTATGGGATAGATTTAGGGACTTTTTTTTTTTAATTGTTTTTACTGGTAATGGCAGCGATCTGTGATTTTTAGCGGAGCTGCGACATTGTGGCAGACAAATCTGACCCCAAATTGCACTTTTTGGGGACCAGTGACATTATTACATTGAGCAGTGCTATAAAAATGCAGTATAAATGACACTGACAGGGAAGGGGTTAACACTAGGCGGCGATCAAGGGGTTAAAGCGGAGTTCCACCCAAAAGTGGAATTTCCGCTTGTTGGATTCCTCCCCCCTCAGGTGTCACATTTGGCATCTTTTGGGTGTGGGGGGAGGGGGGCGGTACCTGTCTTTGACAGGTGTCCTTTTCCCCACATCGTGGAGCCTGGGCTGCGACTTTTGACGTCAGCAGCCTGACTCCCTCCTCCTCCGCCATCGGGCCAGTGAGATGGCAGCGGCAGCTCGTGCATGCGCAGTAGGGGCCCGGCCGTGAAGCCGAACTGATGCACTTCTGGGTTCCTTTACCCTTAATGGGGGTGGCAGCACTCGACCAGCCGATCCGAAGATCGGTGGCGGTGCCGACATCGCTGGACTCCAGGACAGGTAATCGGACCTCCACTTTAAGTGTGTTTCCTAGGCGTGTTCGAACTGCAGGGGGGATGGGCTAGCAGGGGCATGACAGAGATCGCTGTTCCCGATGAGTTGGAACAGAAGATCTCTGCCATATCATCTGTCAGAACGGGGATCCCCCTTGTTTATATGGGCAGATCCCTGTTCTGCCTCTGTGCAAGGCAATCGCGGGTCACCGGCCGACATGGAGTCCGCTGGACCCGCGGGCACACTCCCGCAGCAATATCTCCTGCACGGACCGCTGTACAGCTACACAAACAGTGGTTAACCGAAACTACAAGTAAGCCCAGTTTTGGTTGAAACGCGTCAGTGGAAGCGCTGGTCCAAGAAGGAACTTTGCGTTACTTGTCTCGAATAATAAAGTTTCACTAGGTTGGATTTTCACTGGTTTCTTTATTTTGCATCTACTGATAGTCCAGGGTGGAGACAAGCCCTTGCTTTGCTTTGGCATCCAGTCAGCCAAAGGAGTGGCCCAAAGCCACAAGTAGCACAAAGACCTTGGGGATGGCAGGTAACCATTTTGTTAATATACATTTGGAAGCTGGAGAGTGAGCAGTTCCCCCGGGCATTGCAGGAGAACATCAAATAGAAGCACCTAGAGCTCTGGTGCCCAAACTTCAGCCCTTTGGTATGTGATATGCGGCCCTCAGACCTCAGTAGTCTGTAGTAGGATTGGAACATTGATTAGGATGATTACATTAATCTCTTCCAGCCTCATGTAACATAATCCCAGATTCATATTGTCTCCTGCAGCAAATCCCCAGCCAACAATGTATCCGGTCCTCACTCTCTGACCCTCATCTCCTCTATTTGGTCTGCAGTCTCTGACCCTCCTCTCAAGCTTTACATTGGGTATAGAAAATAATCACTCACCTTTTAAAATAATCACATTTGTTGCTTTGCAGCCTGAGATAAAGACAGACACTGTTTTTGTTTTAGAAATGTTAAAAATTTAAAAACAGAATCACTGAGTTGGAAAAAGGATCACCCCCTTGTGTCAGTATTTTGTTGAACCGCCTTTTGCTTTAATTCCAGCTTTTAGTCTGTTGGGATTTGACTCTACTTACTTTGCACATCTAGACTTTGCAATATTTACCCGCTCTTCTTTGCAGAATTGCTCAAGTTTAGTCACATTTGATGGTGACCGTTTGTGGACCTCAGCCTTCAAGTCATTCCACAGATTTTCCATGGGGTTTAAAGCCCCCCCCCCCCCCCCCCACAAAATTAAAAGTCAGCAGCTGCAAATACTGTAGATCCAGATTTTTTTTAAAAAAGGGAAAGTGTAAAAATACAATAAAAAAAAAAAAAAAAATTAAAGCGCCCCCGTTCCCACGTGCTTGCATGCAGAAGCGAACGCATACGTAAGTCGCGTTTGCATATGTAAACGACGTTCAAACCACACATGTGAGGTATCGCAGCAAACGTTAGAGCGAGAGCAAGAACTCTAGCACTAGACCTCTATAACTCTAAACACGGAACCTCTAAAAAATTTTTAAAGAGTTGCTTATGGGGATTTTTAAGGGCCAAAGTTTGGCGCCATTCTACGTAACATCATCTTTCACATTATGCAAAAAAAAATTGGTCTAACTTTACTGTTTTGTTTTTTTTAATGCATGAAACGGCTTTAGAAAAAAAAAAAACGTGTTTGAAAAATTACTGCGCAAATACCGTGCGAGGTAAAATGTTGCAATGACCGCCATTTTATTCCCTAGGGTGTCTGCTAAAAAAACATATATAATGTTTGAATATTAAAAAAACATATATAATGTCTGAATAATTTTCTAGCAAAAAAATAATGATGATTTTTGCATATAGCAGCGAAGTGCCAGAATAGGGCTGGATATGAAGTGGTTAAACATTATGGGTGGCCATTTGGTGATGCCAGGGGCTGCATTTGAAGCCCAATTTAGCTCATAATTTGACAGCCACTGACTTAGAGAGTTCCTGCACAGGGCTCCAGCAGTTCCTGGTAGTAGTAATGAATCTTGGCTGCGCCTTTCTGCCTCCATTCCTATTGGTCAGTTAGGTATCCCATAATAGCAATGGGCCAATAGGAATGTAAAGAAGGTGGGATGGAGCAGGCAAGAATCATCACCACTGGTAAGTCCCAGAACTTTGCCCATCAGAATGGCCTGGCATTTTGGCATAGAAGGGAGACATCGAGGCTTCTGAAGGTATTTCCTTTAGGTGCTTGCTCTTTATACTACCAGGTGCCATTTTTTTTTGTTTGTGATCTTTTTTTCTTTTTATGGCTATCGGGTTTCTGCTCCTGGTGGCACCCCATAGGGAAATATTTGCCCTCAGCTTACCAGCAAAGGTGACTGATCGAAATTCGGCCAGTTCAGGAGGGCCAGCCAAATTTTGATCCATGTATGGGCACCCTGGTTGCACAGAAATTGATCTATGACCGACTCCTGTACAATCAACCTGCTAACGAACGAAAAAAGAAAAAGAAAAATGTATGGGCTGCCGTACAGTATTTTCTACCTTAATGTTATCCTATTTTCATTGCAGGCTTCCTTGGCAGAGACGGACAAAATCACTCTGGAAGTGGCCAAACTGATTAAGGACGATTTCCTGCAGCAGAACGGATACACTCCATATGACAGGTCAGACGTTGTCCTGATATCCTGCCGCCTGTGGCATTGATGCTGCATACAACCGCTTTGCTTTACATCACAGATAATTAGTTGTGTACCCCAATGTTGGGAAAGCGAATACTTTCGGGTCTGCTGTCACCAATCTAATGCAAGGTCATTGCACCCAATGAAACAGTCTGGTAGCAGCACGTTCTATACTGTCTCCCACCATGTTTGTGGGTCTGCACCTCTGCTATGCCCATTATAAGGGGCTCCCACTATCACTGTGCTGAGTTTCCGGGTCTGTACACCTGCTGTGCCCATTATGAGGGGCTCCCACCATCCCTGTGTTGAGTTCCCCGGTCTCCACCCCTGCTTTGCCCTTTTTTTGAGGGGTTCCCACCATCCTTGTGCTGAGGACCCGGAAACTCTGTACACATGCTGTGCCCATTATGAGAGGTTCCCACCATCCCTGTGCTGAGTTCCCTGGCCTGTACACATGCTGTGCCCATTATGAGGGGCTTCTACCATCCCTGTGCTAAGTTTTTGGGTCTGTACACCTTTTGTGCCCATTATGAGGGGTTCCCACCATCCCTCTGCTGAGTTCCCTGGTCTGTACACCTGATTTGCCCATTATGAGGGGCTCCCACCATCCCTGTGCTAAGTTTTTGGGTCTGTACACCTTTTGTGCCCATTTTACGGTTTTCCCACCGTACCTGTGCGGAGTTCCCTGGTTGGTACCCTGCTGTGCCCATTATGATGGGTTCCTACCATCCCTGTGCCGAGTTCCTGAATCTGGATACCATCAGCCCTGTGCTGCGACTCCTGCTGTGCGTGTTATGAGGGATTCCCAACATTCCTGCTGGATTTTTTGAGATTTTTAAAGTTAGTGCTGCATGTTATTGTAGAATTTTATTTCACTATTAAAAATGATAAAGGCTACCTATGCTAACCTGAAAAAAATGCTAGTTTGTTTGACTTTGTTGGAAGTCATTACTTTTTGTATTGTGGTAGCTTGTTCTTTTTCATGAGGAACATGTTGGTAAAGACCAAAGCTTTAATACTACTTTATCTCTTTCCTTCTCCAGATTCTGTCCTTTCTACAAGACAGTGGGCATGCTGTACAACATGATTGCATTCTATGATATGGCCCGCCGTGCTGTAGAGACCACCGCACAGAGCGAAAACAAGATCACGTGGTCCATAATCAGGGAGAACATGGGGGAGATCCTCTACAGACTTTCCTCTATGAAATTCAAGGTCAGTACAGTGCTCTGGTTTAGGATAAGCGTAGCGAACGGTCCAGACCTCTCTAAGGCTAGGTTCACACACGTCTGGTGCGAATTTCCCCTCAGTTTTCACCGCAAATTTCCTAAGCAGCTGTTAAGCGGTTCAGCTGTGGTTTTAGATGCAAATTTTTGGAACCGGCATCTTTAACATTAGCTGGTTGTTAAGCTGGCCGCATCCTTAACAACGGATGGCTCCTCAGCAGGGTTTCCTGCTGACAGCTGAATGTAAAAAAAATATTGCCGCAATAAAAAATCCTGAAAAAAAATGGCGTGGGGGTCCCACCTCGTAAGTATGAATGTTTACCTTTTGGGAATACTGCTATGACATGGTTTTCTTCCGGGTCTGCTCGTGCATCGGCGCATGGACCCAGAAGACTGTGCTGCCATTCGCTGTAGCATGAGCCAATCAATAGGTCTCTGGAGGCCGGAAGCTCTGGCACCGGCTCTGGCAGATGTAAACACTGCCAGTTTTTATATTTTTTAAAAAGCAGAGGTCAATATGTTTTTTTTTTTTTTTTTTGTTTTTTTTTTAACCACTTCAGCCCCAGTAGGATTTACCCCCTTCCTGACCAGAGCACTTTTTTGAGATTCAGCACTGCGTCGCTTTAACAGACAATTGCACGGTCGTGCGACGTTGTACCCAAACTAAATTGACGTCCTTTTTTCCCACAAACAGAGCTTTCTTTTGGTGGTATTTGATCACCTCTGCGTTTTTTTATTTTTTGCGCTATAAACAAAAAAAGAGCAACAATTTTTTGAAAAAAAAAAAACCCCAATATTTCTTTTTTGCTGTAATACATATCAAAAAAATATATAAAAAAACTAATTTATTCCTCAGTTTAGTCCAACGTGTATTTTTCTACATATTTTTGGTAAATATAATCGCAAAAAGCGTTTGCGCAAAAGTTATCGCCTCTACAAACTATGAGAATTGATTTATGGCGTTTTTATTTATTTATTTATTTTTTTACTGGTAATGCCAGCGATCTGCGATTTTTATTGGGACTGCGATATTGCGGCAGACAGATCAGACCCTTTTTATGGGACCATTGACATTTATACAGCGATCAGTGCTAAAAATAGCCACTGATTACTGTATAAATGTCACTGGCAGGGAAGGGGTTAACACTAGGGGGCAATCAAGGGGTTAAATGTGTGTCCCTAAGTGTGTTCTAACTGTGTGGGGGCGGGGCCGGCAGGGGTATGACAGATGTAAATGATACCGATTACAGGGATCAGTAGATCACTGTCATGTCCCCTGACAGAACGGGAAACCCCCGTGTTTACATTGGCAGTTCTCCGTTCTGCCTCTGTATGAGGCGATCGCGGGTCGCCGGCGGACATTGAGTCCGCCCGACCCGCGGCCACACTCACGCAGCGTGCGGCGGGCACAAGACCCAGATGTCTCCATAAAGAGGACCTGTCCTGCCTTATTTCAATCACAAGGGATGTTTACATAAAAGAAATAAAAGTGATCAAAAAAAAATGAAAGGGACAGTGTATAAAAAAAATAAAAATAAAGTAAAGCATCCTTGCCCCCCTCATGCTCTCATGCAGGAGCAAAACACATACTGTTTATGTAAACCGTGTTCGCACCACACATGTGAGGGAACGTTCTAGCGAGAGCAATCATTTTAGCACTAGAACTCCTCTGTAACTCTTAGCAGGCAACCTGTAAAATATTTTAAAGCGTCACCTATGGAGATTTTTAAGTACCATAGTTTGGCGCCATTCCATAAGCGTGCGTAATTTTAAAGCGTATTTTTTTACTCAGCATAACATCATCCTTTATATTTTACAAAAAAATTGTTTTATACAGCGGGTAAAATAAGTATTGAACACGTCACCATTTAGGCAAGTATATTTCTAAAGGTGATACTGACATGAGTTCTTCCCCCACATGTCGGTGACCACCCACGCAATCCATACATACAAAGACACCAAAACAAATACGTTCAGAAATGAAGTTCTGTGTAATAAAATGCAATGACACAGGAAAAAAGTATGGAACACGCTAACTGAAATGTATTTAATACTTCATACAAAATCCTTTGTTGGTAATGACCGCTTCAAGACGCCCCCTGTATGGAGAAACGAGTCGCATGCGTTGCTCAGGTGTGATTTTGGCCGATTCTTCCACACAGTCTTCAAATCTTGAAGGTTCCGTGGGCCTCTTCTATGAACTCTGATCTTTAGTTCTTTTCATAGATTTTTTATTGGATGCAAGTCAGGTGAATGGCTGGGCCATTCTAGCAGCTTTATTTTCTCTCTTTGAAACCAGTGGAGAGCTTCCTTGGCTTTGTGTTTGGGGTCGTTGTCTTGCTGAAATGTCCGCCCTCCGTTCATCTCCATCACCCTGGTAGATGGCAGCAGATTTTTATCAAGAATGTCTTGGTACATTTTTCCATTCATCCTTCCTTGAATGATATGAAGTTTTCCAGTACCGTATGTTGAAAAAGCCCCAACCCCACACCATGATGTCCCCACCTCCAAACCTCACTGTTGGTACGGGGGGTGTTTTTGGGGTGATGTACCATGTGACCTCCAGACATGGTGAGTATTATGGCATCCAAAGAGTTCAATTTTGATCTCATCTGACCAGACTATATTCTCCCAGTATTTCACAGGTTTGTCTAAATGTTGTGCAGCAAACTTTAAGGCTGGGTTCACACCTATGCGAATTGGATGTGGCTTAAACCGCATCCAATTCGCAGGACACTTGAAAACACATTGTTTTCAATGTGTCCGGTTCACATATGTGCAGTGCATTCGCACTCCGCATTGCACATTTTTTGTGCAATGCGGTGCGAATTCCCAGCCCGTTGAGTCCAGTGGGAGAGCATCTAACACGGAGATGCACTCTGCACTGAACGGGGATATTTCCCCTGCTCGTGGCTCCCCCCCATCTCTCTTCCCGCAGCTGCTGCGCTGTGGGAACGGACAGGAGCCGCCGAACGGTGGCTCCGCCCCTTTCCGGCAGCAAACAGGCTGGAATTCGCACCGGACAGGTGTGAATCCAGCCTAAACGAACTTCACCATGCTTTTTCTTCAGCCGTGGAGTGTTGCGTGGTGAGCGTGCATCCAGGCCACAGCGGGTGAGTGCATTACTCCTTGTTGTACCTGCTAATTCCAGGTCTTTCTGAAGCTCTCCACAAGTGGTCCTTAACTCTTGGACAACTCTTCTGATAATTATTTTCACTCCTCTGTCAGAAATCTTGTTAGGAGCACCTGGTCAGGGTTGGATTATGGTGAAATGATGTTCTTTCCACTTCCGGTTTATGGCCCCAACAGTGCTCACTGGAACATTAAGAAATTTAGAAATCCTGTAACCAATGCCATCAGTATGTTTTGCAACAATAAGGTTGCGAAGGTCTTGAAAGAAGCTCTTTGCTTTTACTCATCATGAGCTGTTTCTTGTGTGACACCTTGGTAATGAGACACCTTTTTATAGGCCATCAGTTGAGACAGAACCAGCTGATATTAATTTGCACTGACAAGGGGCAGGATAACTTTCTAATCACTGATAGATTTTATCTGGTGTCTTGGCTTTCCATGCCTTTATGCACCTCCCATTCTTCATGTGTTCAGTACTTTTTCCCTGTGTCATTGCATTTTTTTACACATAACTTCATTTTTGAGCTTCTTTGCTTTGGTGTCTTTGTATGTATGGATTGCATGGGTTGTTACTAGCATGTGGTGACAATTTCATGTCAATAGCACCTTTTGAAATATATTTACCTAGAAAAATGGTGATGCGTTTGAAGTTTGTGTTGTTGCTCAGAATGATCTCCAGGCCTGCTGAGACGAGGACCAACCCGGTCAGGGCTATCAGTCTATCTGACCCAAGACAAGGGTACCCCCAACAGCGTTCAATACTTATTTTACCCGCTGTATATTGTGTTTTTTGCATTAAAATTCATTAAAGTGTATTTTTTTTTTTTAAATTGGGTTTGAAAAACTGCTGCGAAAATACCGTGTGACATAAAAAAATTGCAACACCCATCATTGTATTCTCTAGGGTCTGTGTTTAAAAAAAATATTGTTTGGGGGCTCTAAGTAATTTTCTAGCAAAAAAACCCCAGTTTCTCCTACGTTCACTGACAGACGCAGCTCTTCATGACTTTGTGGGGTTTTATGTTCGTCTTACCAGGAGTTAACTAGGCAGGGAAAGAATTCAGCTGGCCCCTCCCCTGGGGGCCGTCCTCCTTTCCTACATTAAAACCCCCCCTCACAGAGGAGCTCTCCAGTTTCAATGCCTAGTTTGCAAGGAGTTGACCTGGCTTCCCTATGGGAACTGCGGTCCTATTGTGACCATTTTTTCTTTTTTGATTTTCTTTTTTCTTTTTCTGCAATCAAGATGATCTGCTATCAAGAAGCCGGTCGGGGCATCGAGAGTCTTCGTGCTCTGTACTTTCCCCGACCTGGCCAACATGATGCGAAGCCGGCCCCAACACAGGGACCCGCCGCATCTTACCCGTTCCGTGCGGGTGGCCCGGGGCGAAATCCCCCATATTGGTCCCCTTCCCGATTCGTTCGGCAGGGTGACCCTGGGCCTGCAGCAATCCCCCGCCAAGGGTGGAAAGTCTGCATCCGGGTGGCTACCGTGGCGTCGGACTGGTAAGTGAGCGCCCTGCCTCCCTCCCCACATGGGGAGCGAGAGGGCCCGACGTCCGCAAATGCAATTTTTTCTCTGCTCTTGTAGCTGCACAGGGTAGC
>BLSH010504214.1:1031894-1043852 GCA_018402905.1 Glandirana rugosa
TCCTCTGGTGAGATGACCCAAGTCCAAGAAGGTCGATACCTTTTAGACGGACGGTTAATAGATGTGGACCTTATGTGTAACGACAGTTCCGATGTTATATTCCAAGACGGGGCGAGATAAAAGGAACGGTGTTGTTCTGAAGACCAATCTCAACTCGCTTGGGCCTGACATTTCAAGCCCAGGCATGGCTTGAAACCCCACAGGCCCTGGGCCTGGGCCTGAAAAGTTTTTTTCAGGCCCAAGCCCAGGCCAGACCATTAAAATTACTTTTTAGAATTTTTACGACATTTTTTCGGGTCCTTCCAGGATCTCCAGACGTTTTCCTTCCTTTTACACCTAGGGCACTTGTCCCACCCTTACCCACATTTTCCTTCCTTTTGCAGACCTCTAGGACCTTCCTGGGCTTTTTTACAGCATTTTTAAGATTTTTCATTAAAATTACCAGACCGGACCCGAACCCGGACTTTTTTTGAAAAGTCCGGGTCCGGGTCCCGGACACCCCAAAGTTCGGTACGGACCCGAACTTTACAGTCCGGGTTCGCTCAACTCTAACCAGAAGTCTTGTTGTGGCAAGGAAAATAGAGCGGGGCAGAACCTTATATTGTAGCCTTGACAGCAATGTGTATTCCAGGTGTAGATAATTGGCAGGCAGATTTTCCATAGCTGGAAGAACCTGAACCCAGTAGAGTGGTCTCCTCACTCACAAGTGTTCCAGGACCTGTGTCACAGGTAGAGAACACCAGACCTGGGCCTCTAGGTTCAACAACAAACTGGACATATTTGCATCTGAGCGCAGGGATCTACCGGTCGAAACAATAAATGTTCTGGTGGCTCCATGGCATCTCTGCAGGATCAAGATGGAAGGCATTCCAATGATCCACATTGCTCAGGATAGCCCAGACAGATGTCATATTTGCCAGCCAAGACATACAGCATTTCTAATAGATGCACTGTGGGCTTTGTCAAATTGTCCGGATCTTCTATCTCAAAGTGTCAGGAAAATGGCCGCTCCCGGCCGTTCCGCGCGCGCCCGAGCGCGCCAATGGCGCCGTTCAGCCTATTTAAGTTTCCATGCATCCTGTAGCAGGTGCTGTCTGACCTACAGCAAATCTGTGTTCCCGAGAGACCTGTATCTGTGCACTTCTTGTTCCTGTGACCCCGGCTTGACCTGATTATCCATGCTATCTGCCTGAACCGACCTCTGCTTGCCTTACCACTCTCTCTGCCTGATCCCTCTGTACCTCGCTGCCTGCCCGCTCACAACCCTGCCTGAACTCGACCATCCATCCGTCTGATTCCTCTGCACTGTTTTGCCTGCATGTTGCTGACCCGGCCTGAACCACTACTCTCAGTCTTGCACGGACCGCTGGAAGACATCTTACCATCACCTGTGTCTGAATCCAGCCCTCGTGCTCTCCTGTGCTCCAGCGCTCCCTGTCTGCTCTACCAGGGGTTCTGGAACCAGGGCCGTAAGAGAGGTTGTTGCCCGCACGAGTCAGACTCCACCGCCAGGATTGGGACACAAGGGCTGGTTTATCATCCTGCTTTTCGGTCACTGTCAGGACCTGGATCACCTGCTGGTGGCATTGTGCTTCCATCTCCAGTATTACCCTGTTATTTGTGTTCATTGTTTTGTATACACAGTATCTCACAAAAGTGAGTACACCCCTCACATTTGTGTAAATATTTTATTCTATCTTTTCATGTGACAACACTGAAGAAATGACACTTTGCTACAATGTAAAGTAGTGAGTGCACAGCTTGTATAACAGTGCAAATTTGCTGTCCCCTCAAAACAATTCAACACACAGCCATTAATGTCTAAGCCGCTGGCAACAAAAGTGAGTACACCCCTAAGTGAAAATGTCCAAATTGGGTAAGCTGTGAGTATCCTCAATTATCATCCAAGTGGACATGGGATCAGGAAGCTAATCCATCCTCAATTCCCCCGATGGGGTGATTACTGTGTGAAAAAAAGCTCACCAGGAGCCAAGGAGAAGCTGATATGGTGTAGTATTTATTGGATACCAATAGTACATGTAAAATGGCCAGTAAAAACAAGTATAAAAACATATAAAAACACGTGCAAAAAAAATGCCGCTGCAACCACGAGGATGCGGCAATGGAAATGTCAGTGCATAGGACCTTCACTGACGCGTTTTGTGCTCAAGCACATTGTCAAAGGGATCTGCCTATTGGACAGGAAAGGTTCCACTCAGAACAGCTCTTCGCCATGGTCGACCAAAGAAGTTGAGTGCCGTGCTCAGCGTCTTATCCATAGGTTGTCTTTGGGAAATAGACGTATGAGTGCTGCCAGCATTGCTGCAGAGGTTGAAGGGGTGGGGGGTCAGCCTGTCAGTGCTCAGACCATACGCCGCACACTGCATCAAATTGGTCTGCATGGCTGTCGTCCCAGAAGGAAGCCTCTTCTAAAGATGATGCACAAGAAAGCCTGCAAACAGTTTGCTGAAAACATGCAGACTAAGGACATGGATTACTGGAACCATGTCCTGTGGTCTGAGGAGACCAAGATAAACTTATTTGGTTCAGATGGTGTCAAGCGTGTGTGGTGGCAACCAGGTGAGGAGTACAAAGACAAGTGTGTCTTGCCTACAGTCAAGCATGGTGGTGGGAGTGCCATGGTCTGGGGCTGCATGAGTGCTGCCGGCACTGGGGAGCTACAGTTCATTGAGGGAACCATGAATGCCAACATGTACTGTGATATACTGAAGCAGAGCATCCCCTCCCTTCATAGACTGGGCTGCAGGCAGGGGCGTAACGATAGGGGTTGCAGGGGTTGCGATTGCAACCGGGCCCCATGGTCCAGGGGGCCCATGTGCCTCCCTTGTACACCTGAATAGGAGGGATGGAGGAGGTGGCATTTAGAGGACCCAATCTCCTCCATTTTCCTCTATCCAGTTTACTTGTCTTCTGCTGTTCCCAGGGCCCCTGTGTGCTTCCCTGGTCCCCCTGGGGCCTGCTGCAGAACTTGTGAAAGGGCCCCACTGTGGTACCGCAATAAAGGGACCCACGATAGGAGTAAAGGGCCCCAGGATCAGTGGGAAGAGGGAAGGGCCCTGGCCAGGGGTCAGGGGGCCCTTCATAATTTCTTGCATCGGGGCCCTGAAGGTTCTAGTTACGCCTCTGGCTGCAGGGCAGTATTCCAACATGATAACGACCCCAAACACACCTCCAAGATGACCACTGCCTTGCTAAAGAAGTTGAGGGTAAAGGTGATGGACTGGCCAAGCATGTCTCTAGACCTAAACCCTATTGAGCATCTGTGGGGCCTCCTCAAATGGAAGGTGGCTCCCTACACCATCAAAGGGCAAGCTTCTGCACCTTCCAGTTTGTTTCAGAGACTGTCATCTTTTAATGGGGGTCGTCCATGTGGTCCCCCCAATCCGTTCCTTAAAGTCTCAATAGAATTTGATTCTGGTTGTTTCTACACTTCATAAATTGCAATTCCCCTCTCTATTCTCACCCGCCAGGTTGTTTTCCTTGTTGCTATCATCTTTGTGGTGAATGTCTGAAAAGTGCCTTTATCTTGCAAAGATGAATGAAAACGATAGGAAATGTACAGTGCACTGTGCCCTCAAGAGCTAGAGATTGGAGATCTACAGCAAGGCTACTGTATGCTATGGGGAAACAGCTCCACGGGATAGGGGGGAGCTCAATCCAGCAGTTCTGGAGAATGAAATTTACTGAATCTATACACTAAATCGATGGAATTAGAAATAAGTTCTGTTTTTATAAATTATGATATAGTAATTTGTATGATATGTATGATATATGGTACATCATTTCTTAACCTCTATATCTATTCCTTTATCTTCATATCTTTCCTTTTTTTATTATATTATATAATAATATTATTATTAATCATGATAATTGCTTATCTATATTTCAGTAATTTTTAGTATTGTTGTAATAATTCTTATTTTAAATCATCCATTTATATATCTTATTTATCTTATCATTTATATATCTTATCATTTTAGTTGATACTTATATTATTTTATAATACATACATTATATTTTATTGTCTATGGCCTCATCTTTCAAAACCTTTGTTGATCTTTGAAACTTATTTTGCCCTCCATTGATTAACCTCTTGCTTACTGGGCACTAAAACCCCCCTTCTGCCCAGACCAATTTTCAGCTTTCAGCGCTGTCGCATTTTGAATTACGATTGCGTGGTCATGTGACGTTGTACCCAAACAAAAATTTTTATCATTTTTTTCCCACAAATAGAGCTTTCTTTTGGTGGTATTTGATCACCTCTGCGGTTATTATTTTTTGCGCTATAAACAAACAAATAGCGACAATTTTGAAAAAAGAACAGTATTTTTTTTTACTTTTTTGCTATAATACATATCCAAAAAATATATAAAAAAACAAACAAATGTATTCATCAGTTTAGGCCGATATATATTCTTCCTCATATTTTTGGTAAAAAATCCACGCATTCGGCGTATATTGATTGGTTTGTGCAAAAGTTATAGAGTCTAGGAACTATGGGAATTGATTTACGGTGTTTTTATTATTTTTTTTTTTACTGGTAATGGCCGTGATCTGCGATTTTTATTGTGACTGCGATATTGCGGCGGACAGATCAGACATTTTTGACCCCTTCCTGACCAGAGCACTTTTTGAGATTCGGCACTGCGTTGATTTAACTGACAATTGCGCAGTCGTGCGACGTTGTACCCAAGCAAAATTTGCGTCCTTTTTTTCCCACAAATAGAGCTTTCTTTTGGTGGTGTTTGATCACCTCTGCGGTTTTTATTTATTGAGCTATAAACAAAAAAAGAGTGACAATTTTGAAAAAAAAAATATATATTTTTTACTTTTTGCTATAATACACATTCATCAGTTTAGGCCAAAATGTATTTTTCTAAATATCTTTGGTAAATAAAATTGCAAAAAGAGTTTGGTTTGCGCAAAAGTTATCACGTCTACAAATTATGAGAATTGATTTATGGCGTTTTTATTTATAATTTTTTTTATTGGTAATGGCGGCGATGTGCGATTTTTATCGTGACTGCGATATTGCGGCGGACAGATCAGACATTTTTGACACTTTTTTGGGACCAATGACATTTATACAGCAATCAGAGCTAAAAATAGCCACTGATTACTGTATAAATGTCACTGGCAGGGAAAGGGTTAACACTAAGGGGGCAATCAAGGGGTTAAATGTGTTCCCTGTATGTGTTCTAACTGTGTGGGGGCTGGGCTGGCAGGGACATGACAGATCTCACTGATCCCGATCACAGGGATCAGTAGATCTCTGTTATGTCCCCTGACAGAACGGGGAACCGCCGTGTTTACATTATCGGTTCCCCGTTCTGCCTCTGTATTAGGGGATCGCGGGTTGCTGGCGGACATAGAGTCCGCCCGACCCTTGGGCACGCTCACGTAGCATGCGGTGGGCGCGAGAGTGCGCCGCTGGTGGCTATGAGGGAGCGCTGGGAGCACGCAAAGGGACCATGGACGTCCACCCGGCAATTCAGGTCCACGCTGTAGCCGTCTTTTGGCTGTAGCGCGGATCTGTAGTGGTTAAGATAGTGACTATGCATCTACTTATTTCATGCAGTTCTCTAAATGCTACCACCACCCCCTCTAGTGGCCAAATGTGTTTTGTTTTTTATTATTTATGAATAAAATATTCATTACTATGATTTATTTATTACAGATATTTCTATAGCATTGACAATTTACTCAGAACTTTGCATATTGTACATTCACATCAATCCCTGTTTTCAAGTCACCGGCAAAACGGCCGGCGGTTCACTTCCTGTTTGCAATTTCTCTAAGGTGATTTAACAGTTTTCAGAGCCTATATAATCTAGTTTGACGCCTGACACTAGAGGACCCCTTGATAACGTCCTATTGGACAAAACGCGTCAGTGGGAGACACTAGTGCTGTCATCAGGCCCTTGTCCGATACCGGGTCGGCAGTGGCACCCATTGTCATATGTTTTTTTTTTATGACTTATTTTATTTTGGCTTTTAACCCACAAATGCAATAAATACTACACTATGGAGACTTAATCTGGCTCCTAGTGAGCTTTATTTACCACAGCTACATCTGGATGGTGTGAGTTGCCACAACAGATGGAGGATCTATACTGAGTGCGAATTTGCTGCTGTAACGGCAGCCATCTTTTTCGGGGGGGGGGGGGCATTTCACAGGGGTGCAGTGGATGATTCTGGAGCACTGTACTGGATCACCTCTTCACTTTTCAAGTCACCACCAATTTTTTTTTAGCACATTTTTGCACCGAACTATTGTGTTTTCACCAATAAGTTTATACTGCTGATCCTATCATTCATCATTGGACATCTATATATGTATATTCACTTTAACACTTTTTTGGGGTTTTATTTCAATGTGCTGTCCATTTATAACACAGTATTCACATTTTATCGCTGTTCCTTTACTTTTGGCGCTACACACATTTTCTTAAGATTATTTATATGTTTGGTATATTACTTATCTGTGTCAGCCGCCGCCCCACCACAGCGCAGAGATACACCTTCTTTATTTTTGTTTTCAAGTACAGTAAAACCTTGGATTGCGAGTAATGTGGTTAACGAGCGTTTTGCAATACAAGCAGTTTATCTTTTGAAATTCTGACTCGGTTCTGTCTCGCATAACAAGCAGACTTTAGCCTCTGTGCATGCAATACCGCATGTGACCAGAGGTGCGGGGGCGCTGGTGAGTCTCTGAGACGCCCAGAAGCATTCAGAAATACTCGGAAATACCGAAAGTGTTAACAGTTCCCGAGCATTTCCGAATGTTTCCGACGTCTCCGAGGCTCACCAGCGCCACCACACCTCTGGCCACATACGGTATTGCATACACCAGGCACCCCTGGACCTCTGGCCACATACAGCAGTGGTTCTCAACCCTGTCCCCAAGTACCCCCAACAGGCCATGTTTGCAGGTTTTAGACATTAATGGCTGTGTGTTGAGTTATTTTGAGGGGACAGCAAAGTTACACTGTTATACAAGCTGTACACTCACTACTTTACATTGTAGCAAAGTGTCATTTCTTCAGTGTTCTCACATGAAAAGATAGAATAAAATATTTACAAAAATGTGAGGGGTGTACTCACTTTTGTGAGATACTGTAGTTCCAGCCTGGGAATCCTCTGAAATCAACCAGTGCACCAGTGGAGAAATTCTCCATTTAGTGAAAAGGGAGCCCCCTTTATCCTATCTCTATATCCCATAATAGCTAACATTACAATTAGGTCTAATATCAGGTGGCTAGCGCGTATCTTACCTCCGGCGCCATGTACGGTAGAGTCCCCAATCGTCGTTGAATCCTCTTGGACTCTGTGACTCCGGCGACAGACAGACGATTTTGATGTGGCCGGCGTCATCCAAGAGGATATTTTCAGGCTTGATGTCTCTGTGGATGATCTCCTTAGAATGAAGACACTGCAGACCGCAGATCATTTCAGCTATGAAGTATCTGTTGGGAAAAGCAATATATGAATTAACATCCCAAATGATTGCAGACCAATTAAATCTAAAGATTAAATGACTTCCCCCTATAGTACATAGGGGTATAGATGGATGGGGCTCACGTGAAGGGGCTGACTATGTCACTGCCTGTCCTCAGTGGTCTGTCACCCCTCATTCCAGAGTGACCCGGTCATTGATCTTACCTTATGGTGTCCTCAGGAAATGGAGCTGCAACCAAGGTGTTGAAGAGATCCCCTCTGCTCAGGCATTCCATGACAAAGACGAGATGATTTTGTATGAACATAAGAGGTAAAGTTTACATTATAGACAGAATCTCATTTTTTGGAGGAAAAGACAGAGATACGTAGGCCACCATTGCTGGACTTTCCATATTGCAATGCTAGTTTTGTCTGACTTTTATGGTGATCCAATGAATTAATTTCTTTGGTTCACCATCCGGGAAGCCCCTTGTAGATCAGGAGGCCTGACCTCTCCTGTCTTGCTACCTACAAATTTGTTCTTGGTGACTCAAAGTTTAAAGACCAGAAGCAACCAAGCAATTAGTAATTTCAAACACAGGTCAGCAATGGCAGCCTTTTAACCACTTCAGCCCCGGAAGGATTTCCAGCTTTAGGACCAGAGCACTTTTTGCGATTCGGCGCTGCGTCGCTTTAACTGACAATTGCGCGGTCGTGCGACGTTGTACCCAAACTAAATTTGCGTCCTTTTTTTCCCACAAATAGAGCTTTCTTTTGGTGGTATTTGATCACCGCTGCGTCATTTCTGATCACCGCTATAAACAAAAGAAGAGTGACAATTTTGCAAAAAAAACCCAAATTTCTTACTTTTTGCTAAAATACAAATCCAAAAAAAAAAAAAAAAAACATTTTTTTTCATCGGTTTTGGCCGATTTATATTCTTCCTCATATTTGTGATTTAAAAAATCGCAATCGGCGTTTATTGATTGGTTTGCGCAAAAGTGGTCGCGTTTACGGATGATGAGAATTCATTTCTGGGGTTTTTATTTTATTTTATTTTTTTTACTAGTAATGGCGGCGATCTGCGATTTTTAGCGGTACTGCGATATTGGGGCGGACATGTCGGAACATTTTGACACTTTTTTGGGACCATTGGCATTTATACAGCGATCAGTGCTAAAAAAAATGCACTGATTACTGTGTAAATGCCATTGGCAGTGAAGGGGTTAACCTGCAGGGGGCGCTCTAAGGGTTAACTGTGTTCCCTGGGCGTGTTCTAACTGTGGGGGGACTGCCCTAGCAGGGGAAGGCTGTGATCACAGCCCTTCCCCCTCTCACAGAACGGAGGTCCGTGTTTACTTACACGGACCTCCGTTCTTTCACTCCGGGGGGGGCATCGCGGGTAGCCGGCGGCAATTGAAGCCGCCGCACCCACTCCCTGGCCCTCCCCGAACACAGTGAGCGCGATCTGGCAGCCACCGTCGTATGACGGCGTTTTGCCTTAAAGAGCCACCTTGTCGCCGTCAGATGCCGATCGGCGGTCGGCAAGTGGTTAAAATGTGGTTTTAAATAAAAAGTCTACTCCATGGTTTCTCAAACAGGGTTCCTCCACAGGCTGCTAGGGGTTCCTTGAGCAATGGTCAATTTCTACCTCTCAGATAAATTCCCAATGACACCATTGATCTTTTTAGCTATCTGTAAGGGGTAATTCTTCCCAATGACCACAAGTGTAAGGAGCATTCTTCCCATTGACCATCACACTAATGTATCATGAGTTGTAGATTTTTAATTTTTAGCAGGGGTTCCCCGAGACCGGAGAATTATTTCAAGGGTTCCTCGGTGTTGAAAGGGTTGAGAAAGACTGATCTACTCTGTTCAATTTACCTAGCCGACCTCCAGGCCTGTAGGAGGCACTCTAGAGTTCTGCTCTTCCCCATACTGTTTCCCACAACTACATCTAAAGCCCTCAGGTTAAATCTGGTGTGTGCCACAAGTGAAGCTCCCATCCTCCTCTCACAATTCAGCACTCAGTGCCTAAGGGACTATGTGACAGGTGTGAAGACCATCATATGAGGCGGAAGGGGGTTGCTTAGCCTTGTGTAAATTTCAGCTCCCAAAAAGGTCACCATTTGAATAACAATTTAAGGGGATCTGGATCAGTAATGCAGTGCAGTACAGGAAAGAGTTGAAGAAATTGAAAGGTGAAAAGACTTACCTTTTTCTGGAATGTTCCAAACAGATGTGTAATAAACTGACTCTTGCTGGCTGCTTTCTGCACGTCACGTTCTATGAAAATCATCTGGCAATCACCAGCATTTAACAGTAATTCTTTCTTTTGCACAATTTTAGCTGCCAGCTTCTGGTCAATGGCGAGATGAGTGGCCAACAGCACCATCCCGAAGCTCCCCGTCCAAGGATTCTATAATAGGTCAGTTTTTCAAAGTAGAGTACGCATGACAGGTCCTGGATGGCAATGGCAGGTGGGAATTGTGAGGCCATCTCATGGTTTATGCTACTGTTGAATGAAAATTGCAGACTCTCAACACCACTGCTGGGTGGAATAGATGAAGATAGAGTGCTTAGTTTGTCAAAGTAGCGTGATGAGAGTACGTATGACTGGTCTTTGATGGCAGCGGCAGATGGGACTGGTGAGGCCATCTCATGGTTTGTGCTGTCGATAGAAGATTGCAAACTCTCAACATCACTGAATGAAATAGATGAACATAGATTGTTTGATATTTCACTAAAGAGTGACGAGAGTGAGAGAGATTTGCTCCATTTGATGCTTCTGCATTCAGTTGATTTCTTGTTTTTACTGGTGGATGGACTAACTTCAGTTTTCTTGCAGGTTGCAGCTTTTGTTGTTTTCACCTCCTCAGTGGTGGATGGAGTGACTTGTATTTCCTTGTCCTCCATAGTTGTGGCCTCTTCAGTCTGCTGGTTCTCATTGCTTGATGGAGAGACTTGTGTTTCTTTGTCCTCCATAGTTGCAGCCTGTACAGTATTCTGGTCCTCATCGGTGGATGGAGTGACTTTTGTTTCTTTATCCTCCATAACTGCAGCTTGTGCTGTCACCTGCTCCTCATTGGTGGATGGAGTGATTTGTATTTCCTTGTCCTCCATAGTTGTGGCCTCTGCAGTCTTCTGGTCCTCATTGCCTAAAGGAGTGACTTGTATTTCTTTGTCCTCCATAGCTTCAGCCTGTACAGTCTTCTGGTCTTCATTGGTAGATGGAGTGACTTTGTCCTCCATACCTGAGGCCTGTACAGTCTTCTGGTCCTCATCAGTGGAGTGACTTGTGTTTCTTGTCCTCCATAGTTGCAGCCTGCACTGTCATCTGGTCCTCATTGGTGGATGGAGTGACTTGTATGCCTTTGTCCTCCATAGTTGAGGCCTGTATAGTCATCTGGTCCTCATTGGTGGATGGAGTGACTTGTATGCCTTTGTCCTCCATAGTTGAGGCCTGTACAGTCAGCTGGTCCTCATTGGTGGATGGAGTGACTTGTATGCCTTTGTCCTCCATAGTTGAGGCTTGTACAGTCATCTGGTCCTCATTGGTGGATGGAGTGACTTGTATGCCTATGTCCTCCATAGTTGAGGCCTATACAGTCATATGGTCCTCATCGGTGGATGGAGTGACTTGTGTTTCTTTGTCCTCCATAGTTGCAGCCTGCGCTGTCATCTGGTCCTCATTGGTTAATGGAGTGACTTGTATGCCTTCGTCCTCCTTAGTTGAGGTGTGTACAGCATCCTGGTCTTCATTGGTTGATGGAGTGGCTTGTATGTCTTTGTCCTCCATAGCTGAGGCCTGTACAGTCTCCTGGTCCTCATTGGTGGATGGAGTGGCTTGTATGCCTTTGTCCTCCATAGTTGAGGACTGTACAGTCTCCTGGTCCTCATTGGTGGATGGAGTGGCTTGTATGCCTTTGTCCTTGGTGGATGGAGTGACTTGTATGCCTTTGTCCTCCATAGTTGAGGCCTGTACAGTCATCTGGTCCTCATTGGTGGATGGAGTGACTTGTGTTTCTTTGTCCTCCATAGTTGCAGCCTGCGCTGTCATCTGGTCCTCATTGGTGGATGGAGTGACTTGTATGCCTTTGTCCTTGGTGGATGGAATGACTTGTATGCCTTTGTCCTCCATAGTTGAGGCCTGTACAGTCATCTGGTCCTCATTGGTGGATGGAGTTGTCTGTATTTGTTTGTCCTCAATAATTTTATCCAGTTCAGCCTTACTGATGTATAGAACCAAGATGTAAGGCTGTGTGACGTTGAGACATTCATCATTTTGTCCTGGAGAGAGAAGAAAACACTCATTACACCTCATTGATCGATCATACATGGGATCTATGCACATTTATATGGATAGTCATATATAAGTGAGTGTCAGGAGTGAGTGTTATAGAAATAATCTGGTGTAACGCTTTTCCCTTTATGGGGATTCTCTACATACATGGACAATATGGGAGCTCCCTGCCCCGGGGGGGGGGGGGGGGGGGGGGT
>BLSH010504214.1:1050539-1066032 GCA_018402905.1 Glandirana rugosa
CTCAAGTACCCCCAACAGGCCATGTTTTGGGAATTTCTCTTAGATAAAATAGCTGTCCAAAATACCAAGCCATTGACTCTGATTCAAAGCACCTGTGCAAGATAAAGGAAATCCTGCAAACATGGCCTGTTGGGGGTACTTGAGGACAGGGTTGAAAACCACTGGCCTAGGCTATAAGAAGATTGCTAAGACCCTGAAACTGAGCTGCAGCATGGTGGCCAAGACCATACAGCAGTTTAACAGGACAGGTTCCACTCAGAACAGCGCCTCACCATGGTCAACCAAAAAAGCTGAGTGCAGTGCTCAGCATCATATCCAGAGGTTGTCTTTGGGAAATAGACGTATGAGTGCTGCCAGCATTGCTGCAGAGGTTGAAGGGGTGGGGGGTCAGCCTGTCAGTGCTCAGACCATATGCCGCACACTGCATCTAATTGGTCTGCATGTCTGTTGTCCCAGAAGGAAGCCTCTTCTAAAGATGATGCACAAGAAAGCCTGCAAACAGTTTGCTGAAGACAAGCAGACTAAGGAAATGGATTACTGGAACCATGCCCTGTGGTCTGATGAGAACAAGATAAACTTATTTGGTTCAAATGGTGTCAAGCGTGTGTGGCGGCAACCAGGTGAGGAGTACAAAGACAAGTGTGTCTTGCCTACAGTCAAGCATGGTGGTGGGAGTGTCATGGTCTAGGGCTGCATGAGTGCTGCCGGCACTGGGATGCTATAGTTATATATATACGTATATATCCTTGTGCTCATCAATAATGTACCTACACGTCAAACACCTTCTACATCTCCTAAAACCTTTTTCCTTGAGAGTAACAGTCTCAAAAATGTTTTATTCTTTCATAGGAGACGCTTAACTCTCAACCAGAATATCCCTAAAGGTAGGTGCCCTTCTATATACAATTTTGGGGTAACAAGGTTTTGAGGATATCAGAATCAAGGTCAGAATATATTCGCCATCCTCCTCGTTTTATCCTCGTCTTCTCAGAAAGGAGGTCACAGACAAGAATGTTATCATTTATCAGCATTTTTGTTATCTCTATGAACAGTTCCTCCCTTTCCATTCCCAGGACCTACGCCTAAAGACCTCAACCACTCCTTGATCTTATCTCTTTTCCATGAATTTCTGGATAAGTATCTCTGATTGTTGTACAAAAATTGGTAGTACCTTGAAAATTAAGCCAAGGTTTGAAATAACTAATAAAATGGTCGCACCCATTACAATCTATCTCCATCCACAATGACAATAGGCAGATCCAAAAATGTAACTTTCATCTGGTTGGAAAGAGTGGAAAGTTTTAAATTCAATTCTGGATTATAAAGGGTCGTAATAAATTCCCGCAATCTTTCCTCAGTACCCCCTCAAATGAACAAACAGTCATCAATATAATGTTTCCATAAAGATAGATCTTTGCCTAATTTGGGAACGATAAATAACTTTTTCCAAGCAGCCATAAAAAGGTTTGCTTATGAGGGGTCAAATTTGCAGCCCATAGCGGATCCCCTTGGTTTCCTATAGTGAATAGCTTTAGTCTAGGTTCACATTGATGCGATTGCAGTCAATGTGGTTTTCAGGTGCATTTTGCAGTTTTGATGCCTTTTTGCAGCAGTTTTTAATGCATTTTGTGTTGAGAACACTGTATATGGCTGGTTGCTAAGGATCAGGTCGGGAAGCCAGCCGCCGCGTCCTTAACCACCAAGGACGTCCTATGACGTCCTTGAGCTCTGATTGATGCCGGCAGCTACATTCACCATTCAGATACCATTAGTGCCGTCCGGCGATTCTGCGCACCATAAGAATGATCATAGCGGCAGTTCAGCTGCTTGATATTATGAAATGAGGGTAACGGCGCCCTATAAACCTTAAACCAAATATAGTGCAAATATAGCGAAAAAAACAACAACAACAGGGTCGCTGCCCCTTTAAACCCTAAGGTGACAGTGAGCTAATAGTGAAAGTCAGGCGCAGACCCAATATAAAATGCAATACTCACAAATACAGTCCAATAAAGTCCTTATAGCAACAACGGTTCATGCAGAGAGATCCCACAACCAGTGCACAACAGAATTCTTCTAAACTCTTCTTTGTGATATTTTCACCAATGTGCAGTCTTGGTGGCAACCACCAGATGTTTTGACCCCCTTTTTACGGGAAGGTCAAAAAACGCCTCTGGAACCTCTGTTCCTTTTATGGGAGGTGGATTGTCTCTCTTCACTCTCTAGGTTACCCTCGGGGTCCGCTAAATGAGGAAAAATGACTCCACCGGGGACACGGATGAAAAAACCATCGTGTAGTATTTATTTTCAAAAATTGAATAAAAACAACCAGAGGCGTTTTTTGACCTTCCCGTAAAAAGGGGGTCAAAACATCTGGTGGTTGCCACCAAAACCGCACATTGGTGAAAATATCACAAAGAAGAGTTTAGAAGAATTCTGTTGTGCACTGGTTGTGGGATCTCTCTGCATGAACCGTTGTTGCTATAAGGACTTTATTGGACTGTATTTGTGAATATTGCATTTTATATTGGGTCTGCGCCTGACTTTCACTATTAGCTCAGCTGCTTGATAGTTCTTTTATGAAGCGGAAGGGGACATCCCCCCTCCCACCGCCATTCGCTGCTTCTCCGGGTCCTCCCGTGCCATCGGCGGCCCGGAGAACGAATCCATCGCCGCTGGATGTTTGTCAAGGAGATGACTGGTGACCATCTGGTCGCCAGTCATCTCTATGACCCTCGGGGGCTCGGGCGCGAAGTTATGACATCACGTCCGGACCGGCTTTTGTCAGGGAAATAGACAGAGGACGGCACCTAATGCCAATTTCCAACATGGCCACTTCAGGCGCACGCCGGTGCGGGCAGGCGCACGCTGATGCGCACGAACGTTGACGCACACTGATGCGCGGGGACGCGCTGGGCGCACACAGATTCGTAGTAACGAACACTTTGGCGCCCTCTGGGCTATTTAAACCTGCTACTGACTGGAAAACTTTGCTGGATAATCTCTCAGCTCCCCTGTGATTCCTGTGTTCCTGATATCCTGATTGATCTCCTGTTATCTGACCCCGGCTTGTCCTGACCTTGAACCTGCTCTCCTGTTCTGACCCCGGCTTACTTCATCGACTACTCTCCTGGCTTGATCCTTTGCTGACCCGGCTTGCCTTGTGACTTTGCTTATCCTTGCTCCTCTGTAATGTACCGGCTACACCTTCTGGTGCATGGACTGTCTCACTGTGCATGACCTTGGCTTGGCTTCTGATCCCATCTCCAGTTTACTCCTCACAGAGTTGCAAGCACGCCAGTACCTTCCAGCTGTTCCTGCGGCTTCCAAGCCTTCTGGGATATCCTACTGGCAACCGTGCTTCTTTGGACGCTGCTTCCCTGTCTCATCTCCAGGGTAGCTGTGCACTTAGCAGCAAGGGAAGCCCTCTGACATCTCGGCCTCACCCCCGGTACGTGACAGCTTTAGTAGACAAAGCCGTGGATGTGGCTGGAAAGACCGAGAAAGTTCTTTTTTTTTTATCTCAGTCTTTCCATCCTGGAGGAGAGATGTGGAGTCTTACTGACCCCACATCTCTCCATAAAGAGGACCTGTCACTCAATATTCCTATTACAGGGGATGTTTACATTCCTTGTAATAGGAATAAAAGTGATCAAAAAAAAATTAAAGAGACAGCGTAAAAATAAAAAAATAAAGGTAAAATAAAGAAAAAAAAAAAATGTAACGTGCCCCCGTCCCCACGAGTTGGCACACAGAAGCGGACGCATACGTAAGCCCCGCCCACATATGTAAACGGTGTTCAAACCACACGTGTGAGGTATCCCCGCGATCGCAGGAGCGAGAGCAATAATTCTAGCACTCAACCTCCTCTGTACCTCTAAACAGGTAGCCTCTAAAAAAATTTTAAAGCGCTGCCTATGGAGATTTAAGTACCAAAGTTTGGCGCCATTCCACGTGTGTGTGCAGTTTTAAATTGTTAAAGAGATACATACCTGGGGGGCACACCTTAATAGTGTATCACATTAGAGATGGTGCTGCTATAAGACCGCCAAACAAAATGACATATTACAGCGCACACATGCAATAATGACAATAAAACCTGCAAGGCTATAAGGTTATTTAACCACTTGCCGACCACCAACCGCAGGTTGACGGCGACAAGATGGCTCTATCAGGCAAATTGCCGTCATATGACGGGGGCTGCCAGATTGTGCACTGTGAGCGCCCGCGTGCCGCTGGAGGCGTGTGCCCCGGGGGGGCCAGGGAGCGGGTAGGGCGGACTCGATCGCTACCCCCCCCCCCCCCCGCAGTGAAAGAACGGATCTCTGTTCTGTGAGAGGGGGAAGGGCTGTGATCACAGCCTTCCTCTATATGGGAGCCGTGATCACTCCCCTTTCCCCAGCCAGCCCAGCCCACACACAGTTAGAACACGCCCAGGGAACACAGTTAACCCTTAGAGCACCCCCGCCAGGTTAACCCCTTCACTGCCAATGGCATTTACACAGTAATCAATGCATTTTTATAGCACTGATCGTCGTATAAATGCCAATGGTCCCAAAAAAGTGTCAAAATGGTCCGACATGTCCGCCACAATATCGCAGTACCGCTAAAAATCGCACATCGCCGCCATTACTACTAAAAAATAAAAACCCCAGAAATTAATTCTCATCATTCGTAAACGTGGCAACTTTTGCGCAAACCAATCAATAAACGCCGATTGCAATTTTTTTTATCACAAATATGAGGAAGAATATAAATTGGCCAAAACCGATGAAAAAAAATGTTTTTTTATATTTTTTTTGGATTTTTATTTTAGCAAAAAGTAAGACATTTGTTGTTTTTTTTTCAAGATTGTCGCTCTTCTTTTGTTTATAGCGGCGATCAGAAATGACGTAGCGGTGATCAAATACCACCAAAAGAAAGCTCTATTTGTGGGAAAAAAAGGACGCAAATTTCGTTTGGGTACAACGTCGCACGACCGCGCAATTGTCAGGTAAAACGACGCAGCGCCGAATCGCAAAAAGTGCTCTGGTCCTAAAGTGTGAAATCCTTCCAGGGCTGAAGTGGTTAAAGTGAGTCCGTCACTCTGTATGGCCATAGAGTGCTTAGCCCACTCCTACGTCTATGGTACTGTAGAACCCACTGAGACGGGGGCCTGTGAAGTAGGAGTGGGCTAAGCACTCTATGGCCATACAGTGCGACGGACTCCCCATATTTTGGTTGAAGATGTCCAGGTATTTTAAATAGCCTTGCAGGTTTTAATGTCATTATTGCATGTGTGCGCTGTAATATGTCATTCAATTTTAAATTGTGACATGTGAGCTATCTATTTACTCGGCATAACATCCTCTTTCACATTTTACACAAAAAAATTGGGCTAACTTTACTGTTTTTTTTTTAAATTCATGAAACTGAATTAAAATTGCGTTTGAAAAATTGCTGCGCAAATACCGCGTGACAAAAAAATTTGCAATGACTGCCATTTTATTCCCCAGGGTCTCTGCTAAAAAATATATATATAATGTTTTGGGGGTTCTGAGTAATTTTCTAGAAAAAAAAAATGCTGAGTTTTAGGTGTAGGAGAGGAGTGCTGGAATTCGCCCGGTGGTCAAGTGGTTAACAACCGATGAGTTATCAGCTGATTGTAAAAAAAAAGAATTGCTGGCAAAAAAAAATTGTGAAAAAACAGCGTGGGCCACCCCCCCCCCCACTCCACCACCCCAAATCCATACCAGGCCCCCGGGGTCTAGGGTCAATGATGTACAAAGATTTGACATCACTATTGCCAACATATCAACCATTGAATTACAATTGAATTATGTTGCCATTGAATTACCAATGTAACTATGCATATATCATACCAGTGGGATCCTTCTAGAAACTAGAGGGATTCCAGTGCCCTTCTGAACCAACATCAATGGTGCTACATGCATCACCCCCTCTCCATATCCTGGGGATCCAATAGCCTCCAATTTGGGGTTGGCACTATGCTGTACCCCGAACACCTATCCCCCCTCAATTTATTTTTCTTCTTTCAAATAATCCTTTTCTCCCCTGCCTTCATATGGTGGTCAATCCGATAGGTGTGCGCAGCCAATTGCATTGGGGTGCACACCACAAAAGCGCAAACAAACATGAGTGTGTGTATATATCAGAAGGGCAGAGATCTTGTCAGTAGTTTATTTTTATTTTATTTTATTTATTTTTTTAACAATTTTTTTTTTTTTTACAATATTATATTTTATTATTTTTTTTTTACAATATTATATTTTATTATTTTTTTACAATATTATATTTTATTTTTTTTTTTTACAATATTATATTTTATTATTTTTTTACAATATTATATTTTATTACTTTTTTTTTTTACAATATTATATTTTATTATTTTTTTTACAATATTATATTTTATTATTTTTTTTTACAATATTATATTTTATTATTTTTTTTACAATATTATATATATATATATTTTTTACACTTCTTTTAGGAGCCCTGCTAAGGGGCTTTGGTGAACTATCAGGGGTCTAAACAGACCCCTGATGCCTCACTTTTGAGGCAAAGAAAGGGACCGAGGACAGAGATTCCCCAGTCCCTTTCTCTGCAGCCAGGCAGCAGGGGGAATCTGCGCAGTACAGGGTGATTAGGGTGTGCCCAGGCATACCTGCCACCCTGTGTGCGCACTCCTATGGTCAATCCTCTTCACATAGCCTTCAAATTCTTCCAGGACCTGCTCTTTTCTATAAGCTGGCCATATATCAGGGATATGCAATTAGCGGACCTCCGGATGTTTCAGAACTACAAGTCCCATGAGGCATAGCAAGACTGACAGCCGCAAGCATGACACCCAGAGGCAGAGGCATGATGGGATTTGTAGTTTTGCAACAGTTGGAGGTCTGCTAATTGCACATCCCTGCCATACGTTATACAATTTTCTAGTTCAATTTCCTTTAGATTTACCTTCAGCTATGCAGTGCGAGGGTTGGCCTGATTGCATACAAAATGAAAGCGTTTAGGTCTGACCTCATAGTACTGTATGCTAAATCTAAAGCAATCTGTACAACAAAAATTGTATAATGTATGGCCAGCCTTAGGGTTGTTTTTTTCATTTCTTTTTCTTTGCGCCCTTCCATTTCCCTATTCCTCACCCAGGCCAGACACACTGATCAGCCAACCACAGTCTTCTGGGATCATAGGTGTGGGCAGCCTATTGCATGGTGATGTTCTTCAGGCCGATTTCCATAGCTCCCAACTGTCCCCGATTTCAAAGGACTGTCCCTGATTTGGAGCAAAGTCCCTCTGCCCCTCTTTGACCCTCATTTTGGTCTGATCTCTATAGTAGACGTGTGCGGTTTTTTTAGTTCCAAATTAAAATTCAGATGATTTTTCATTTTCAGGAAATTTGGATGTATCCGAATTTCCGAATTACAACAGTACCGAATTTAAACTAATCTGAAATAATGAAAAAAAAAAATTTGGACACAATTCAAATTCGAATAGTTTTCAAATTTGAAACATTTTTGAATTTGAATAGTTTTCCAATTTCCAAAGAAAATAAAATAGAATAGAAAATAAAGGAATAGAATAGAAACAAAAACTAATAGATTAGAAAAGAATATAACAGAAAAGAATAGAATATAATAGAGTAAAACAGAACAAAATATAATAGAAAATAAAAAAACAGAATAGACTAGAGTATAATAGGAACAAATAGAATATAATAGAATTACATAGAAAGAATATAACCAACTTCTAAATTTCGAATTTCAAATAGAATGAATTTGAATTTGAATACATAAAAAAGAATAGAAGAATAGAATTTAAAAAAAGAATAGAATAGACTATAATAGAATAGAAAATAATAGAATTAAAAAAAACAATAGAATAGAATAGAAAGAATATAACCATTTCCCAAAATGCATATAGAATCAATTTGAATATAATAGAAAAGAGTAGAATAGAATAGAAAATAGCAGAATAGTATAGAAAAAAACATCAGAATAGAATAGAATGAATATAACCACCTTCCAAAATTTGAATTTTGAATAGAATAAATTTGAATTTGAATATAAAATAGAATAGAAAGGAATAGAATAGAATAGAAAATAAAATAATAGACTAGAAAAGGATATAATAGAATAAACAAATAATAAAAACTAGTATAATTAAAAAAACAATAGAATAGAATAAATAGAATCAATTCAAATTGGAATAGAATAGAAAAGAGTAGATTAGAATAGAAAATAACAGAATAACATAGAAATAAAGAATAGAATAGAATAGAATAGTACGACTATAACCATCTTTCCGAAATTCGAATTTCGAATAAAATAAATTTGAATTTGAATAGAAAATAATAGAATAGAAGATAAAATAATAGTATAGAAAGGGATATAATAGAATAAACAAATACAAAAAGAATATAATTAAAACAGAATAGATTAGAATAGAAAGAATATAACCATTTCCCAAAATTCAAATAGAATCAATTCGAATTTGAATAGAATAGAAAAGAATAGATTAGAATAGGAAGATGGTTATATTCATTCTATTCTGTTGTTTTTTCTACACTATTGTGTTATTTTCTATTCTATTCTACTCTATTATTTTCTATTCTATTCAAAATCAAATTGATTCTATTTGAATTTTGGAAAATGGTCATATTATTTCTATTTTATTCTATTGTTTTTTAAATCCTATTCTTTTCTATTCTATTCAAATTTCAGAAGATGGTTATAATCTTTCTATTTTAGTCTATTTTTTATTCTTTCCTATTCCTTTATATTCCATTCTATTCTATTCTTTTATTTTCTATCCTATTTTGTTCTGGTGTACCCTATTATATTATATTCTTTTATTTCCGGTTATATTATTTTCTATTGTATTCTATTTTTTTTATATTCTATTCCTTTATTTATGCTCAAATTTGAATTGATTTGAATTCGAAAACTTTTCGAATTGATTTTCGAATTGATTCGAGAATGAATAAACGAAACAAATTCCGAAAATGAGTAAAATGAATGAAACGTATGTAACTAAATGATTTTATGTAAGTAACGAATCAAAACAAAACAAATTTTTTCGTTCTACACGTGTCTATAATTGTTTATAAGGAGGCACATGGCAGGGGGTGTGTCCTATGCCTACTAACTTTTGCTATAGGTGTCCCAAAAAGTTGTAAGGTATGTATTTTTCTCTTCTGATAAATATTCTTTTATCATGGGCAGTAGTGAAATTTCAAATTATGACCACTAGATGGAGCTGAGGAGCATAGGAAATACATGTGTCTTTGTAACAAGAAATACAATGTGGAAATTCTGAATGAAACAGATTAAAGCGGAGTTCCACCCTTTCCTTAGGTTTATTAAAAGTCAGCAGCTACAAAAAGTGTAGCTGCTGACTTTTAATAAACCGACACTCACCTGTCTCCCGGTCCAGCGATGGAGCCGCACGGAGCCTCGCTCCTCTCCCCCTCCCCTCCGCGGCGCCGGCATTGCTACTGTGGGCACCCGGCCGCGGCATCACGGCCAGGCGCACACTGCGCATGCGCGAGCGGCGCTGCGCATTGTGATTGGTCCCGAAGTCTTCTAGGACCTGTCCTGTGTCCCAGAAGACTTCGGGAGGGAGGGGGAAGGAGTCCTTCCACTTCCGATCGCCTAAGGCGACCGGGGTGAAAGTACCCCTAAAAATAGGGTATCCCCACCCCCCCTCCTCCCCAAAAGCTCAGTTTCAGCATCTGGAGCTGGGGAGGAGGACTTAAAGCGGAAGTTCCACTTTTGGGTGGAACTCCGCTTTAAATTAGCAAACGTATAAAACTAGTTGCTAATTCCCTCTAGTGTTCTCTCTAGAATTGCTACATAACATTGTATCTCTTATTACTGAGACATATGTATTTCTTAGGCACCTCAGCTTCATCTAGTGGCCATAAATATATTTTTAACCAGTTGCCGACCGCCCGCTGTGGATTGATGGTGGCAACTTGGCTCAATATCATGAACCGCCGTCACCTGGCTGTGGCTGCGAGATCGCAGATCGTGAGCGCGCTCCTGCACTTACTGTATATCGGGGGAGCCAGGGAGCGGCTAGGGCGGGCTCAATGTCCGCCGGCTACCTGCAATCGCTCCCCTGCAGTGACAGAATGGAGGTCCGTGTATGTAAAGGAGTGTGATCGTAGGTTCCCTGTATATGGGAGCTGCAGTCACTCTCCTCCCCCACTCAGCCCAGCCCCCACACAGTTAGTAACACACACAGGGAACACAGTTAACCCTTAGAGCGCCCCCTGCAGGTTAACCCCTTCCCTGCCAGTGACATTTACACAGTAATCAGTGCATTTTCATAGCATTGATCGCTGTATAAATGCCAGTGGTCCCAAAAAAGTGTCAAAATGGTCCGACATGTCCGCCGCAATATCGCAGTACCGCTAAAAACTGCAGATCGTCGCCATTACTAAGTTAAAAAAATAAAAAAAAATTAAAACCCCCATAAATGAATTCTCACCGTTCATAAACGCGGCAAACCAATCAATATACGCCGATTGCGATTTTTTTTTTTTTACCAAAAATATGAGGAAGAATATAAATGGGCCAAAACCGATGAAAAAATATTTTTTTTATATTTTTTTTGGAAAATATATTTTAGCAAAAAAGTAAATATTGTTTTTTGTAAAAGTGGCTGTTTTTTTTTTTTTTGTTTATAGCGGCGATCAGAAATGACGCAGAGGCGATCAAATACCACCAAAAGAAAGCTCTATTTGTGAGAACGCAAAATTCAGAATTGTGCATTGGTACTTTGATCCAATTAACCGGCACAATTCGCAAACCCGCTATCTAGGTTGTAATTTCACATTCCGATAATTTATGGGACATTCATATCCATCCCGTCTCCTCTAAACCCACTATAAGGCCTCACACACACGGACGTTTTTTGACGCCGGCGTTTTTTGCAGCTCTCCATGTTAGTCAATGGCCCCCCCGACGTTTTTGAGCTGTAGATGGCGTCGGCGTTAGCGAGCTGAAACTAGAACCCGCGGCCAGCACGTTCTGAGGCTGTAACGTTTTAGCATTTTTTGACGCCGAAAAACGCCAACTAATACTGTACCGGCGTTAACCGGCGTTTTTTGACGCCAACGTTTTTAGGTTGAAAAATGGCAGAGGGATGATTTTTTTTTAAATAAGCCTATTGACGCCGGCGCTCACTAACGCCGAAAAACGCCGATTTTTTTTCCTTGGCGTCAGGCCCGACGGTTTGTTTATTTTTTAACCCCTTCAGCCCCGGAAGGATTTCACACTTTAGGACCAGAGCACTTTTTGCGATTCGGCGCTGCGTCGCTTTAACTGACAATTGCACGGTCGTGCGACGTTGCACCCAAACAAAATTTGTGTCCTTTTTTTCCCACAAATAGAGCTTTCTTTTGGTAGTATTTGATCCCCGCTGCGTCATTTCTGATCGCCGCTATAAACAAAAGAGCAGCGACAATTTTGCAAAAAGACCCAAATTTCTTACTTTTTGCTAAAATACAAATCCATAAAAAAACATTTTTTTTCATCGGTTTTGGCCGATTTATATTCATCCTCATATTTTTGGTAAAAAAAATCGCAATCGGCGTTTATTGATTGGTTTGCGCAAAAGTTGCCGTGTTTACAGATGATGAGAATTCATTTCTGGGGTTTTTTTATTTTTTTTACTAGTAATGGCAGCGATCTGCGATTTTTAGCGGTACTGCGATATTTCAGTAGACATGTCGGAACATTTTGACACTTTTTTGGGACCATTGGCATTTATACAGCGATCAGTGCTATAAAAATGCACTGATTACTGTGTAAATGCCATTGGCAGTGAAGGGGTTAACCTGCAGGGGGCGTTCTAAGGGTTAACTGTGTTCCCTGGGCGTGTTCTAACTGTGTGTGGACTGCCCTAGCTGGGGAAGGGAAGTGATCACAGCTTCCATGTAGAGGAAGGCTGTGATCACAGCCCTTCCCCCTCACAGAATGGAGGTCCAGGTTTACTTACACGGACCTCCGTTCCTTCAGTGCGGGGGAGCCATAGCGGGTAGCCGACGGCGTGCGCGCTCTCACAATGCTAGTTATCGCGGCCGCCGTCCTGTGACGGCGGTTCGCGATAACGAGCCACTTTGCCGCCGTCACGGCGGTCAGCAAGTGGTTAAGAAACGTCTGTGTGTATGAGGCCTAATAGTTACAATATAGGAGTGTCAGTTTCTACAGGATTTAGGTTTTCATCCCCAATAAAGAATATCTCTTATTAAATGACAATTAGAGGGATCTATTTAAAAAAAAATCTTTTGTACGAATGGCTCATACAATGCACGTAAGGGTGGCTATGGCTGGACCCTGCGAACCAAGAGTGGCTCCCTTAAAGCGGAGTTCCACCCAAAAGTGGAACTTCCGCTTTAAGTCCTCCTCCCCAGCTCCAGATGCTGAAACAGAGCTTTTGGGGAGGAGGGGGGGTGGGGATACCCTATTTTTAGGGGTACTTCCGCCCCGGTCGCCTTAGGCGATCGGAAGTGGAAGGACTCCTTCCCCCTCCCTCCCGAAGTCTTCTGGGACACAGGACAGGTCCTAGAAGACTTCGGGACAAATCACAAAGCGCAGCGCCGCTCGCCCACAGTAGCAATGCCGGCGCTGCGGAGGGGAGGGGGAGAGGAGCGAGGCTCTGTGCGGCTCCATCGCTGGACCGGGAGACGGGTGAGTGTCAGTTTATTAAAAGTCAGCAGCTACACTTTTTGTAGCTGCTGACTTTTAATAAACCTAAGGAAAGGGTGGAACTCTGCTTTAAGCTGGCTATACACCTGAAGAATTTTGTTCAAATGTCCAAATGAGAAATTATAAAAATTGCTTGTTTGACCATTCAATGGTGCTTCATGGGCTCAACTAATTTAGACTTTTAATTTGAGTGCCATGTCAATGCTTCAGATTTCATAGAAGGAACATTTTACTTCCAGGTTAACTTTGATAAGTGCATGCACAAAAGACCAGACACCCCACACATTTTCCATCCTTGTCCTTCAACTTTTTTGCTCAATCTGGTCGAAGCCAATTGTCGAGTTATCCCCTTTAACTCTTAGATAATCAAGGGAACATCCTGAAAACAACAATTTCCTACAGGTATAAGGCCAGATTTACACTGGGGGTCTGAAAACCCAGGACAGAAAAACATTAGCTGCAGAAGAAGCTGAAGACGAGGTGGGTCCTATCATTAGCATCTAAAATAGAAAAAAATGGGGGTTTAATATCACTTTGAGGGACAGGAAGATCAGACAGGATTAAAATTAGATGAGGAATTGCAGTGTAGCATGTAGACCAGACATCGAAGAGGAACACTTTTCCTCCTGATCGGAGATGTTGGCGATGTGGGCATCTTGGTCATTTCGTTAGGAATTGTAGGCTAGTGCGGGCTACTTCTCAGAAATGTTCTCCTCTAAAATTGAAGATGTGTGGGGTGGAGGAGCAGGCTGATGGAAGAACATTGTCAAGTTCCCAACTTGGAGATAGTGTGGACGTGTCTCTTTACGGTAATAAAGGCAGTTATGAATGGCTGACCTGTTTGATGTGTGATAGATTCCAGCTTTGAGGAAATCACCATGGACTTTACCTTTACCTTGAGGACACCACCATGGATTTTAGCTTTACCGTATGGACATTACCTTTACCTTGAGGACCCCACCATGGATTTTAGCTTTACCGTATGGACATTACCTTTACCTTGAGGACACCACCATGGACCTTAGCTTTACCTTATGGACATTACCTTTAACTTGAGGACACCACCATGGACTTTACTTTTACCTTGAGGACACCACTATGGATATTACCTTTACATTGAGGACGCTACCTTTACCTTACTTCAAAAACATTACCAAAAGTCTCAGACTTAGGACTTACCCCGGTTAGCTTTGAAGACAGCCAATAATTTACCCATTCCTCTGGTAGGGGTCACCTGAGAAATTTGCTACCAAATAAGTGTCTGCTACAACCAGATGAGACACAATTCATGTAAAGGTAAAGACTGTGATTAACACAAGGTGGGCAACAGTCTTAGATAATAAAAAAATCTATCCTTTACATGGTAACCCTCCAGCTGTTGTGTAACTACAAATCCCATGAAGCATTGCAAGACTGACCATTACAAACATGACTCCCCCAGGCAGAGGCATGATGGGAGTTGTAGCTGGAGGGCCGCAGTTTGACACACCTGAGTATGGGGTCTAGTTATAAAACATGTATTGGATGAATGTTACAACATTTGCCCAGTCTACAAGAATTTTCCATGTATTTTCCTTAAAGTGGAGTTCCACCCAGTAAAAGTCAGCAGCTACAAAAAGTATAGCTGCTGACTTTTAACAATCGGACACTCGCCTGTCGTAGGCTCCAGTGATGCGGTCGGCTGAAGGCTCGCTCTTCTTTCTCTCCCCTCGGTGGCGCCGGCATCACAAGTTTGGGCACCCGACTTTGGCTTCAAAGCCTGGCACGCACTGCGCATGCGCGAGTCGCGCTGCGCCTTGTGATTGGCCGGCGTATCTTCTTCTGGGAGCTGTGACGTGTCCTAGAAGATCGCCGAGGGGGGGGGGGGGGGGAGGTGAACTTCCTTCCGGAGCCACAGCTCTAGGAGAGGAGGTGAACTTGAGACCCTGTGAAAACAGGGTCCCCCCCCCCAAAAAAATGTGCCGGAAAGGTAACTGCTTCTTAAACTGTTAAATGGATGGGTTTACTACCGCTTTAAGAAGAAACAAAACAGGAGAAATGATCTCGAGAATTGGCAACCATAAAAGAATATAAGGGGCGCTCACTGGACAGCTTGCAATGTGAGGTGGAAAATAGAAGATTGCGTGCACCTTATAAGGCAACAAAGAAAGATTTAGAAAAACTGTTAGCTATAGATGACTACCATCGCTGGGAGGGTCCCTATTCAAAGAAAATCTTTGATCGGTTAAGAGAACTGTGTAGGGAACGGGAGTTAAATGTCACTGATAGACCAAGCAGAGAGTATCTTACTAGCCAATAGGGATGGGACGAACACCCCCCGTTCGGTTCGCACCAGAACATGCGAATTTGTGTGCGAACATTCAAACACCGTTAAAGTCTATGGGACCCGAACATGAAAAATCAAAAGTGCTCATTTTAAAGGTTTATATGCAATGTTATTGCCCTAAAAAGTGTATGGGGACCCGGGTCTTGCCCTAGGGGACATGGATCAATGAAAAAAAAAGTTTTTAAATCAATTGTTTTTTCAGGAGCAGTCATTTTAATAATGCTTAAAGTGAAAAAATAAAAAGAATTCCTTTAAATAATGTGCCTGGGGGGTCCCCTTAGTCTGCCTGTAAAAGGATGCACCTCTTTTTAGAACATAGCCAGAGCAAAATTACATTTCCAAAGGAAAAATTGCCATTTACTATCTCGGCTGTAATGCATTGTCGGCTCCCAGCAATGTACAAAAAAAATCACTGAAAAAATTTGCGTGGACCCCCCCCCCCCCCAAT
>BLSH010504214.1:1072813-1083764 GCA_018402905.1 Glandirana rugosa
ACAATGGAACAGATTTTCATGACGTGTCCGTCAGTGACGAGACCGTGTGGGTCTACTCGGAGATTACTGTAACAGTTCAACTCATCTTTACATGTCCCACCCGGTAAATATACCTATGTGGAATTATTTTACCCTTACCAACCACTATAATTGAAGGACAAACACCGTGTAATCATATACACTCCCCCCCTTGAAAAGTTCTACCCACCACTGGTACCGCCGGTAAAACTTAGGTTGAAAACAAACAAGTTATCCTTCTCCCAGTACACTGTGTAGTTTGAATAACTACGTTAAAACCAAGCACACCATTGTTTTTCTTGTGAAATTCCCAATAAGTTTGATGTGTCACATGACCCTCTTCCTATTGAACAAACAAAAGTTGGATTCAAAATGGCCGCCATGGTCACCACCCATCTTGAAAAGTTCCCCCCCTCACATATACTAATGTGCCACAAACAGGAAGTTAATATCACCAACCATTCCCATTTTATTAAGGTGTATCCATATAAATGGCCCACCCTGTACATTTCTACTCAACTTGACAATGTCATTAGAGGCTCATCTGGGTGTGCCAGAGCAGTGACTGCCTGTGCAGTACTTTTAGACAAGGTAACAGATATTGTGTTGGATTCACCAATGACACTTTATTTACACACAAGAAATATTAAAAAAAGCTCAGACCAAACATCCCCTTTGTAGTTTGCGAGAAGCCATGTGGGGGACACAGCACACATGGGAAAGAAGGTGCTTTGGTCGGATGACACCAAAATTGAACTTTTTGGCCATAAAGCCAGTGGCTGCCCATCATTAGGGGACGCACAGGCGCCGCCCCCCCAAAACTAGTCATGAAGAAAAAATAGAGGTCCTTTAAGTGTGTATGGATACCGGACTCACAGTTGTGATTGCGGCTGAGAAGGTCCATTGGGCTGTCTTTAGCGTGTCCTCGGGGAGAAAGCCATATGCCCGGATAACACTCCGACACTACAATGATTCCTCCAATTGCTGTTTTGTACTTGGAGGGTCCGGAGCGCCACTTCCGGTTTCCCAGCGCTCACTGTCTATGTTGTGAATGTAATGGAAGGGAGCAGCAGAGCAAGGCACCTCTCTAATACTTGGCTGGACCAGACCAGTAAGCTGCTTGTGCCCTGACAGCCGCCCCTCCGCTCCACACACACTTCTCCACTTCTCTCTCCACTCCAGTCCACCACCTGAGTCAGACTCAGTGGCAGACAGTGCAGACTGGGCCTGGGGGCCAGGGGGGTGACTGGTCACGCGGCTGGAGCGAGCAGGGTATATGTACAGAGATTGGCTCAGAGGAGGGACCTTCCTCCATCATCATCAGTGAAGTGACTACATCATCTGTCTGTCCTGTCATGTAGTGTATACAGCTATATACATCCACCTTCTTCCTTCCTGTATACATCATCTGTCTTGTTACTGTATGTAGCGCTACCCCTGTAGGAGCTGCTTAGTATGTTCTGTCCATCACTCCACCTCTCAACCCCAATAACAGCCTCAGTCCCCTCTGGCACAACTGGACCCACTCTTTGGGGTAATTCCCCTTTAAATATGACACAGCAAAAGAAGCACTCAAAGTTGAGGAAATCAATGGTATTTACTCAAAATAATGCAATATGATGAGCATTGACCAACATGGTTTGTTGAATTAGCAGGGTTTCTCAACCAGGGTTCCTCCAGAGGTTGCTAGGGGTTTCTTGAGCAATGGTCAATTTCTATCTCTCAGATAAATTCCCAATGACATCATTGATCTTTTTATCTATCTGTAAGGGGTAATTCTTCCCAATGACCACAAGTGTAAGGAGCATTCTTCCCATTGACCATCACACTAATGTATCAGGAGTTGTAGATTTTTAATTTTTAGCAGGAGTTCCCATTGACCCAAGAACTATTTCAAGGGTTCCTCTGTGTTGAAAAGGTTGAGAAAGAATGTTTTATGTCTAAGATATTTACTTAAAAGGCGTTGTGTTGAAGTTGTTAAAAAGGAACTCACATTTCAAAGGCAACAATAAACAGTTTAGTCAACAATGCAGTATTTCAAGATATTACACCTGGTCAATAATGCAGTAGTAAATATTAAAAGGATAAGTGAATTAAGATATTCACCGTTCCCTTAAACTCTTTGATGGTAGTAACAGATACACTCAGGCAATCCTCTGAGTTTAATCAAATACCTTATGGTAAATAAACATAGGTGAGTACAATGAACAATTATGCTTTGCAGAAACTTACTCTATTATGGTACTGTTATAGCTAGGTGTCTCCCAGGTATGTTGATACCACTCAATGGAATGTGATCAGAGTTAGTACAACATCAAATAACTCAATTATACAATGATACATGTACAAATGACAGAGATGGTTATTTAACTAAATTCTCCTGTTCTGATTTGGAGAGTTCCTTTGGAGAATAAACTTGTGTTGGGTCAGGTGAGAGATGGTAGCTGAAGTAATATAAATCCTGACAAAGTTCAGTGAATCTCCTGCTGGCTCAGATTACTTTAGAAGTCAGATACTTGAATTCACTGTGTCCACCTATGCCTTGGATAATGCACTAAGAGATTAAACTTCACTGTATTTGAATAAGGCCATGTCTGTGATCACTGACTCCAGAATAACTGACTGGTAAAAACAAGCCTGTGCACAAATTATTGTAATCCACTGGGGAATCTGAGTCTGTCTTTAAAGAAGGATTATAACACAAATGAGTACACTAAAGGATAGGGTTGTGCCTGCTCATTAAACCGGTTAGATGACTACAGATAATGGTCCAGCTGCTCAGATGATGCTGATGGCGCTGGAACTGATGATATCTGCTTGCTCTTTACTTTGGGGAAGAACGGCTTCCATTGCACTCCCTTCAGCTCTCTCTCTGGATCGATCGGCGCTTGCTCTGGTGCCGCCGCCGTATCTGGAACAGATTCAGATGCTGGTTCCGCCGGTCACTCACTGGAACGCTGTAGCACCGTAGCTCACTGGGACGCTGTGTAGATTCAGCCCACTGGATCACTGGACATAGGCTGCAGGCCTCAATCCTGCTTCAGAAGCACACAGGTCCTTGCTGGTCGATCATGCCGCCCCAAGAGAGTGAAGCAAACTCCTCCCCTCACTTAAATAGGTTCTCCCACAAAGCATCATTCCTCTAAAGAGCTTTTCATGCAGCACAGCACCCTGAGAAATGGAGTCCTTCCATTGCAGGGTCCAAGGACAGATTTCCTCTGTAGTACTACAAATCCCATCAAACACTGCTGCTCCCTGAAATCCTTGTTGCTGCTGTAAAAGCCTCCCCCATTGGCTGTTGTCACTGTTCTCCTCATAGGCACACAGTATCAGTGTAGTGTAATCCGATCTGTGTGTGTGGAGAGGGAGAGAAGCTTGTGCAGGGACATGACAAGCAGCTTAAAGAGATACATGCTACATGTATATATAGCTGTATACAGGACAGATGATGTGTACCTGCAGTCAGTGATGGAGGAAGGTCTCTATATACAGGAAGGAAGGTGGGTATATATATAGTTGTATACAGCCATCCTGTATATACTAATACCATCCACCTCTATCTACACATACTCTACACCCTCCATACTGAACAGGCTGCATTTTATGGGCACAGTGAGGCCACATTTGATGAGCACAGTGAGGCCACATTTGATGGGCACAGTGAGGCTGTGTGAGGTTTAATTTTTCAGTTTGTTTACGCCCCCCTATAAAATTTGGAACACCAGCCGGCACTGCTAAAAGCAAAATGCTGGTGTCTGCTCACGGCATGGAGTAAGCAGCACTGGTGATAGCTCAGCCTAAGATCCTGCAGTATCCTCCACAATGCACCACCATCCTGCTTCCTACAGCCCAGGGACAGACATCACTGGACTCTGCACAATCTCAGCTACCTGCCGATGCCACTATTTCAGACCGATCATGTCTAAAAGGACAACGGGCCCTAAGAATCTGCTGGACACACCAGGCCAAGATGGCGTCCTCCTGCCTCACTCGGCTAAAGAAGCAGCTCAGACTGTTTGCCAAAAACTACAAGGACCCCCCTCCACCTGTGCTGTACGTTTCGAGAGCGGGTATGCTGGAGGATGAGATGGAGTCCCTGGATGGTGTTCCCCGCTTGCTGGATGAGACGACCGCACCGTCACATGTGAGTTCCCAGGCCTCCAACATGGCGGCTGCATCCCATCAGGGTGGCACAGATGCAGAGCCCACACTTAAAGATATCTTTGCGGTGGTTACCGCCTGTAACATGGCCATTACAGACCTAAATGGGGAGGTGAAGGGGATGAAAATGGAGATCTCCCTAGTGCGCCATGACATGCAGAAGCTTCGGGAGCGCACCGCGGCAGTCAAGGGCCGTGTTAGCTCTTTGGAAGATGAATGGCAGCCATTACAGGGGGATGTCAACTATTTGCAATCAGTGTCCTCTACCAACGCATCTAGATTGGAGGACATGGAGAACCGCCTCCGCAAAAATAATGTGCGGACGGTGGGAATTCCTGAAAGAGCAGAGGGAAAGAATCTGCTGGCATTCATTAAGGCCTGGTTAACTGACACATTTCGCAAAGAAACATTCTCCACCCATGTTCGCTGTGGAGAGGGCCCACCGTGTCCCCTCCAGGCCTTCAATACAGGGGGCTCCCCCACGGCTTTTCCTATTCCGCTGGCTGAACTATAAAGACAGAGACGCTATCCTGGCTAAAGCAAGAACAACCCCGGACCTCAAAGTGGATAATGCTAAAGTCTCCCTATATCCGGACTTTTCAGCAGAAGTCCAAAAACAAAGAGCCAAATTCCTGGATATTAAATAGAGACTCCGCAAACTGAATGTACAATATTATATGCTCTATTCTGCAAAATTAAAGGTGATTGAGAATTGCAACTCTCACTTTTTTGATAACCCAGCTGCAGCCCTGCACTGGCTTGACAGGGCAATACCAGCAAAGGTGCTATTATCATCCAAAAATAACAGGCAAAAATGTTTGAAACTGTGCTACTAATCTCACAGAATGACTGCTTTCGTTTGCTGTTTTGGCATTGTTTGTTCAGCCAGTTCTTTTGGATGAGGAATAACAACAACTCTTTACACAAGTGTCCACGCCTGGCAAGGCTACTATGGAGGACCCATGACTGCGTCCTGAGAGAACCCCAATGCTTTTGGGCAAACAAAGTGTTAAAGTGGTTGTCAACCTGTGACAACCACTTTAACCTACAGTTAAGCCTAGAATAAGGCTTACCTGTAGGTACCCCGCATATCTCCCAAACCTGCACAATTCAGGAAATATACAGTGTTTTGCATGTGCCAACGTCATGTTGGCACATGCGCAGTGAAGAAATGGCCTCTCTGCCGTTTCTCCACTGACCCTGTGCCGTGACTGGCGGCTCCCGCACGCATGCACGGGAGTGATGTTACGCGACTCCAGCCAGTCACAGAGCCGGAGGCCCCCAAAGGAAGAGGGCAGAAGATGGATGCGGCCTGGAGCTGGGACATCACTGGATGCCGCAGGCTTCATTTCCAGGTAAGTGGCACATAATGGGCTACTATGCGATGCATAGTAGCCCATTATTCTTCTACTTTACAGGGTTATATTGAGGAAGTAAACCCAATCTGGGTTTACTTCCTCTTTAAGTTGGGCCCTGTTGGTCCATAGGTAAGAGATACCCTACCTGTGATTTAGTTGGACTGTTGTTTTGTTCTTTTTCTTTTTTTTTGTTTTCATACAGATGAGACTACTAAAACTATATCCAATCCAAGACATTCCTTACTCACTCACCAGGTGGAGTACTGATATAGGTCTTAAAATGGAGGAGGGGAGAGAGCGCTACAAATTTCACACACTTCTGAACGTTTGGGCTGGTTGCGCATTACCCATGCAATAGTTCTGGGTGGGGGGGGGGGGAGGGGAGAAAATGCTTACATCCTCAATGTATTTCATGATAGTCAAGGAGGCTATGAAGGATAGGGGCCTTACACTCCTTACTTGGAACATAAGGGGACTGAAAGACAAAACAAAACGCACGGCAATGTTTAAATATCTCTCCAAGCTGCAGACACAGATAGTATGTCTGCAAGAGACACATCTGCAACCAGACTCCATCCATCTCCTGTGAAGTAAGAAATTCCCTGTTCAATTTCACTCCACATTGTCCTCTTATGTTAGAGGAGTAAGTATCCTAATTTCTAATTCTGTATCGTTCATAAACTTGCAGCAGCGGATTGATGGAGATGGCAGATTCATTTGTCTCCTATGTAAAATTAACAATTTTTTATGTATCCTTGCATCAGTGTATGTGCCACCCCCATTTTCTCCTGCCCCACTCAGGAAACTGGCGCAATTCATAGCCTTGTATCCTAATGTGCCTGTAATAGCTTTGGGTGACTACAACAATGTTAATGATCCCCAGATAGATAGAATGTCCACTATGGGGGATGATCCGCCCCCAACAAGGGGGTGAAATGTGTTTAACTCTTTGCTTGTGGAGTTAGACCTGTGGGATGTATGGAGGGAAAGGCATGAGATGGACAGGTGTTATTCCTGCTATTCAGCCACACATGGGGGTGTCTCCCGTATATATCTGGGACTCGGAAATGCTAACATGCTCCCTTATGTAATGGAGGCGGTATATGAACCGCGATCGCTCTCTGACCACTCCCCTTTTTGGGTAAGGCTGAGAGGTATTAATTTAACTGCCCAACCTGTATGGCGACTAAACCCATTTTGGCTGACCCCATTTCCATCCCCAGAGCTCTAAGAGAATTTGTTCGCCTTACTGCGGGCTCCGCTATTGAGGCTGTAGTATGGGACCCCCTAAAGGCCTCATTAGGGGAATTACAAAAGTTAAAACCAGAACCAGGGAACGGGAGGACAGGGTGTGAGAAGACCTGCAGGCGAGAGAACAAAAGCAGATAGCGGATCCAAACCCCAAAACCAAGGTGGAGTGGGTCGAGGCACAGGCGCTTTACAGTTCGGTATTGATGACAGCTGCAGAAAAGAGAAGATATTTCCTACAACAAGAATATTTTGAGGAGGGGGAGAACACTGGCCACTTTCTGGTCATGCTAGTTAGATCCCAGCGGGACACCACTACAGTAACTTCTATAAAAACTGAAAAGGGCCGGGTTGTCACCACCACTGCAGACATAGCCACTGTCTTTCACCGGTTTTATAAAGATTTAAACGCGTCCTAATCACAGGCTCCTGTGGAGGAGCTGAGATCGTACTTACAGGATGTTACTTTCCCTGAACTATCAGAGTCTGAAAGGGCGACATTAGACTCCCTGATTATGATTGAGGAGTTGACTGATGTTTTTTCCAAAGCACCTAAACACAAGTCTCCAGGATCAGATGGGCTTCTGGCCAAGTCTACTTGAGATATGGGGACATTCTTCTTCCCCTGCTACTCAAGCCGTTTATGGAGGCCGCTGACAAGGGGCACTTACCAGCTTCTATGAATGAAGCTATAGTAGTCGTAATCCCCAAGCCAGGTAAAGATAAACTTCTCCCTGACTCCTATAGACCCATCTCATTATTTAATTTTGATGTGAATCTCTTAGCTAAAATCCTAGCCACCAGACTTTCCAAAGTGATAGAGAAACTGGTCTATCCTGACCAATCGGGATTCATCCCCACCAGATCTACAGTGGACAATATCAGGCGCCTGTTCCTAAACATACAGGTTCTGGTGGATGATCTGGGAGGCAGGGCCATACTGTCCTTGGACGCTGCCAAGGAATTTGACAGTGTGGAGTGGCCCTGCCTCTGGGAGACGCTGGAGAGATTCAACCTGGGACCAAACTTTGTTAATTGGGTGAGGTCACTATATTCAGCTCCCACAGCTACGATACGAATTAATGGAACTTTGTCTCCCTCTTTTATTCTCCGCAGGTGTATGTGTCAGGGGTGCCCTTTGTCCACCCTGCTGTTTGCCCTAGTGGTGGAAACTTTGGCTATAAAGATCAGACACACGCCGGCTATAGTGGGCTTCTGGAGGGGTCCCTTAGATGATAAAGTGTCTATGTATAAAACCACACACTACTGTACCTAGGTGACACGGGGGATTCACTGCGCACGGTCATGAAAACTATAATATTATGGCTTTAACATCAGCTGGTCTAAGTCTATACTGATGCGCCTTGACCATCTGGCTAAACCCCTCCTGAAGGACGTAAGTCAAATCCCCATAGCTCCTTTTAAATACCCGGGAGTGATGGTGACCCCGATACCTTCTGACTATCTCCGATTAAATTTGAAGCCGCTGCTAGACAGACAGCGGGAAAAAAGCCTGACTTGGTGTAAAATCCTCTGTCGGCGGTGGGCCGGGTCAACTTAATAAAAATGGTGTGGGCCCCACAGCTCCTTTACATCCTACATAACTCCCCCATGTGGATACCTATTAACTGGTTCAGAACTATTGATACCCAATTTAGAGACCTCACATGGAAGAGGAAGAAAAACCAAATTAGTCTATATAACTTTCAGTTTAGTAAAGATAAAGGGGGGTTGGCTGTCCCCATCGCCAAAATGTACTTTATGGCAGCACAAATGCAACAATTGGCCGGCTGGGGGCTGGTGAACAATCCGAATCCCATGACACAAATAGTGGCCCGAGGATCTTCGGGCTTGTCGGCCTCCTCTCATTTGGAGATGGATGTCCCGACACTCCCTCCATCCTCGCCCTCGGCAACGCTGCTTAAGAGGGTATGGAGAGAGGCAAAGGCTGCCTTGGTGGTAAAGGGCCCGCTGGGCTGCAACCCTATATGGGATAACCCAAACTTTCCGGAGCTTTTCAAACTACAGGGTTTCTCTATTTGAAAAGTAATGGGATCTGATTCTTCCGCAAAATATGTCAAGATAATATATTAAAAACAAATGCACAACTATGTGATGAGTTCCAGCTAACATCCAAGCAATTCTATCGATATCTGCAGGACACAGGAGCAGACACTTACATTAGAAAACTGCTTCATCCCCTTTGATCTGGGACATTATTAAAGCTAAAGATAAAAGAGGACTAATATCTAGAATTTATGCCTCCCTTCTAGCTACAGCTCGGGACCATACACACCTGCGTTGTAGAGCCCACTGGGAGGAGGACCTGGGAGTGATTGACGGTGACCATTGGGATATGATACATGAATCGATCCCCATGGTGTCCTTCCCGGCCTCACATAAGCTGTCCCAATTATTCATCCTCCACAGACCCTATCGGACGCCAACTAGACTCCATGCATGGGGGGTACATGATTCTCCATTAAGCGCCAAATGCAAAATACACGCAGGTGACTTTATACACATGCTGTGGCGCTGTCCTAAGCTGAATCGCTACTGGGAGGTGGTTATCCAAACCATCACAAATTTGTCTCAGATACCTATGCCATCTACACCACTGGTTTACCTCTTAGGGGCGATTGATAGTGAAATGTATGAAAAAGGCACACATCTTATGATCACCTGTCTGCTTTACTTGGCCAGAAAATGAATCGCCAGACACTGGATGGCGCCCGCTGCACCCACTAAGAAATAGTGGATAGTGTATGTTAACTCCCTCCTCCTCAGAGAACACTTAACATATCAACACAGGAATGCCATAGGGAAATTTAGCGCTATTTGGCATCCCTGGTTGGACAACCCTGGTTTGGCACCTCCACAATTAGCACTGGATAGAATACTAAGACTTTAGCCCATCGAGAGTAGATCCACTTTTTGCTATACATCTACAATGGTTCAGTACTTGTTACCCGTTAGAGATGGATTCTGGAAGAAAGGGAAGGGAGTTGAAACCTTTATTATGCCAGGGATAATATGTACTATGTTATGGACCCCCTGACTGGAATTCTTCTTCAGATAACTACTAATATTCTGTATGACTGTCAATGGACGAGTTCATGTTGGATGTACTTGATTTGATAATGTAATATTTTGGTAATTTGAGTAAAAGACATACAGTCATTGTGTATTCTCAATAAAAACCATTTTGATTAAAAAAAAAAAGAAAGCAAAACGCTATGTGTGGTGGAAAACTAACACTGCACATCACCCTGAACACACCATCTCTACCGTGAAACATGGTGGTGGCAGCATCATGGTGTGGGGATGCTTTTCTTCAGCAGGGACAGGGAAGCTGGTCAGAGTTGATGGGAAGATGGATGGAGCCAAATACAGGGCAATCTTAGAGAAAACATGTTAAAGAGTCTGCAAAAGACTTGAGACTGGGGCGGAGGTTCACCTTCCAGCAGGACAACGACCCTAAACATCCAGCCAGAGCTACAATGGAATGGTTTAGATCAAAGCACATTCATGTGTTAGAATGGCCCAGTCACAGCCCAGACCTAAATCCAATTAACCACTTCCGGACCGCCGTACGTCGTTTGATGGCGGTACTTTGAAGTGGAATACCGTTGTTATGGTAGCAGATAGCTACCATAACCCCGGTATCTATATTTTCAGGAAGCGATTCTGCACAAGATAAAAGTGATCTTAGCGGCGGATGCCCCCCCCTCCCGCCGCTTTCCGGTCATCTCCGCCGCTTACCGGACTCGCCGGCAGCGGCGGAGATGATCGGGTCCGTCCCCTCCAGTGTCCTTGTGCCGAGTGAGCGGCTGAAGCTGCTCACCCGGCTCCATAACAAGGCTGGGCGGAAGCTACATCACAAGTCGCTTCCGCCCAATGCTCTTAACCACTTGCCGACCGCTGATCGGCAATTGACGGCGACAATGTGGCTCTGTAACGCAAAACACCGTCATACGACGGCGGCCGCGATACAGAGCCACTGTGAGCGCGCGCGCGCTCACTGTGTTCGGGGGGGGCCAGGGAGCGGGTGCGGCGGCTTCGATTGCCGCCGGCCACCCGCAATGCCCCCCCCGGAGTGAAGGAGCAGAGGTCCGTGCATGTAAACACGGACCTCCGCTCTGTGTGAGGGGGAAGGGCTGTGATCA
>BLSH010504309.1:0-22000 GCA_018402905.1 Glandirana rugosa
GCTGTGCAAAGTTTCAGGGCAATCGGTTGAGGTTTAGGCACTTTATGGTACGTTAAGCAACATTAAGCAGTTTTCACATTAAACGTTTTAGGATTGTAAAATATTGCTTAAGGTGAATAACTTTTGGTGCGATTGACCAAATGATCTGAAATTTTCAGAATATGTTGGCATAGACAGAATCTTGTATTGTGTGAAGTTTGGGGGAAATTGGATAACATCTATGGTCTTTTTAGTACGTTAAGCAACATTAAGCGCCCCAAAAATCATGCTTAATGTCTCTAGTTTGCCTTGTGGGAAAGCAAATCCTACGAAACTTCCAGGATAGGTTTGGGAAGTTGAGAACTTAGGCTGTGCAAAGTTTCAGGGCAATTGATTGAGGTTTAGGCACTTTATGGTACGTTAAGCAACATTAAGCAGTTTTCACATTAAACGTTTTAGTATATCCCGTATCCTGTAAGGGAGGTTTTTATTGATTAGTATAGCTACCCATGCTTTGCGCCCCACGGCTGGGGAGCTGTAAACTGTACCTACCCAGAGCCTGTGCAGCCTGGACACATCGTCAGCACCCAAATGTGTTTCCTGCAATAGGGCAATATCTGCCTTCAACCTTTGGAGATGTCTAAGAATTTGCATACGTTTGTGAGGGGAGCGTAGCCCCTTAACATTCCACAAAATTACCTTTAGGTGATTCCTGGTCTCGGGGGGAGCCATGGCCGGAACGTAGATTGGTGAGAAGGAGTCTCACTCGGGGAGCAGGCCATCCCCACAATGGCTCTCCCAGGTCCAGAATCAGCGTTTATACATAGAAGGGTTCCTGAGAAGTACATAAAGACAGTATCAGAAAAATAACCAGAACATCAGTACTATAACATAACTTAAAGGGAGCATCATCTCCCGTGCACAAGTCAGAGACTTCACTTTTTTCCCCATGGAGCTCCAACCCTCGGTGCACCGCCAAAGTGTAGCTCCCCCAGAAGCCAGGGGCTTGGGTGGTACCGAGGGGGGGAGGGGGTGGGGAGAGGGTGGGGTGAGGGGGAAGGGAGGTGGCAGGGGGGGTGGGGGGAGAGGAGGGGGAAGGGGGGTTAGATGGGAAAGGGGATGGGGGGTTCAACGGAGACATTGGGCTGTTCACAATATACAGAGTGACCTAACCATTGCCCAGGGAATGTCTGGGAAACCCGGTCCTCCCTAATAACCATCACAAAGCAAAAACAGTCTTAATAAAAAAAGAGAAACTGTCTGTGGTGTAGGGCGTTGGGTGCATGTTTAAAGGGTCATAGTTACCAACTCCCTTGCCCGAGTCCATAAAAACGTCTGGAGGGAGCGGTTTCTTGAATCCCGGCAGAAAAGGCGAGTCTGTTAGTGGGAAGGAGTTCCATTGCAAGTATTTGTGGAGGCTGCAGCCACATATTTATCTTGCGGCTTTCTGGTTGTCAAGGGACCCAAAGCGTACAAGTTTATGAGGTGGCTTTTGAGGGCTCGAATGATTGTGAGAGGAGAGGGCAGATTTTCTGGGTGAGAGGGAGTCTTTCGAAGTGGAGGGGGCCTCTTGCTCCATGTCTGTCGGCTCGGAGTTGTTGAAGTAGTTCTCCACGTCCAGAGGGGAGGAGAAGGATAGGCGCTCACCAGATGGCACTTGGATGTGGAGGATGGCCAGGTAGACCAGACTAAACTTAATGTGATGGTTGTACAGCGTTGAGCAGATGGAGGAGTATTTCTTGCGTTTGCGCATAACTTCCAATGAGTAGTCTGCGAAGATCAATAAGGGGCTTTCCTCCACGATGAGTTTGTGGATTCTGCGAAATGACTGAGGGATGGCCTGCTTGTCTGTATAGCTCAGGTAGTGCACAATTACTGGCCTGGCTCTGGAGCGTGAGTCTGAGGGCTGGCCTAGTCTGTGGGCCCGTTCAACGGTGCATGGGGCGCAGAGGCCTAGTTGTTCCAGAATAGTGGAGGTGCAGATTGTGGCTAAGGCGGAGGGGTTATGTATAAATTGTTCCTTCTTGACCTGTTTTCAAGGTCATCAATTTTGTCTTGCAGGTCTCTGTGCTGCGTAGAGAGCCTGGCTATAGTTGCAGACAGGGCCACAGAATCATCCACTGCTGCTATCCATTCCTCTGCATGTTCTAATCTGGCCAATTGGAGCTGCAGCTCCCTGTGAAGCTGTTCTAGGCCTTTAAGAATGGCCTTGTCCACCGCTTTAGTGACTAGGGGGGTGAGGAGGGCCACCACTGCTTGTGCTATTCCGGTTGCTAAAGCAGGGTCCGGTAGAATGTCCGCAGGGTGCCATGTGAGTCCCGGCTGAGGAGTGAGGGCTAGGTGTGGGGTCTCTGTGCCACACTGTGTTGGAGGCGCGGCTGCCATATTGGCTGCGGTGTGTGCGCTGTCTCCCTCGGGCGCTGCTAGCTGCTGGGATGAACGGACCACCGATCGCTCAAGGTAGAGGTCCATTACTTTTCCCCCTTGTTCCCATTTAGTTAGGGCTAGAGCGAGGTGGGTTACCTCGGGTCTGGCTGGCTTTGAAGCTGGCTTCTAGAGGAGCGCGGTGGGAGCTCTCATCTCCTAGCTCCTATCCATGCGGTGCCGGAACCGGAAGTTCCACCCTTTTTTAATTTTTTTTTTTTTTTGTGTGTATAAATGTGGTGTATTTTATGTACGATATTTGTAGTGTATGGATATGCAAGGTGGGATGGGGAGTGTTTGTTTTGTTGATTGTTGGAAGGTACAGGGAATAACAGTTTTAAACTGCGATGTACCTACATTTAAGCGGTTACATTTAAGAATAGAATGTTTGGAGAAAGACTAGATAAATAGGTGGTAATGACATACAGGGTCAATATAAAGGCTGTAAAGTAAATAAAGCTCAAAATAATTTTAGCCTACATGAATTAAATAGATATTTAATGATAAAGTCTATAAAAGAGGTGAAATATTAAATGGAAATATCCTTTTATTGCATGTATTATGAATGTAACATTTAATGTTGTGTATTTTTAATTGTGTTTTCTTCTGATTGATTATTCCCTGTTCGTATGTTGAGAACATTGGAGAGTTGAATAAACACAGATTAAACATAATAGGACAGTGATACTCTGTCTATCACAACAGTTCAGTAAACACACTCAAGAAGCAATGGTCAGCTGTGGTTAAACTATGGGAACATAGGAATGCTTGCATAATTGTCTATTTTGGTCTGGATTTAGCAGCATGAACAGAACATGTTGCTGAGATTCTCTTTCTCTCTAGCCACTTCCTCTTTCTGCGGTTTTTCAAAGCCAGCCTCCAAGAGACAGGAAGTTGCTAATACATAATTACACATAACACCATGATATTAGCAGCTAACAGTGGAGGGCAGCAGATTTCTACACTGGTATATCCTCTTAACATGAACTAAAGAAGTGGCTTGGTAAGCTATGAAATGTCTTGAACATTACAGATCAAATCCAGTTAATTCTGAGGAACGGGGGAACCCCTTCACTGTAATCACCAAATTCTGCATATATGCCCAGAGATAATTATAGAGACTTGGCGACATATTCTCTAGAGCTTCAATACAGAACACTAAGCCAGCAGCTCTAATCATTTTAAGGGAATGGGGTCATTGCACATTTGTTCATTTGTTTATGTAACTACTAAAATACCATGACAACCTAGATAATTGGAACCTTCACAGACATCAGACAGCACAGTGTCTAAATGGTTAGCACTTCCACCTGCCACAAGTTAGCCTGCAGTTTCCAGCTCCTTGCTGCAGTGCTTCTCTACCCTGATCCCTTTCACATGTGTGGTTTGGCCATGCTCACCTATGGGCTTCGCCGGCTATTCAGTGGGCTTTTATTTCCTTCCCTTCAATCACTTCCTGGCACACCTCCTAGTTTTTTGTATAAGACATGCTCAGTGTAACCCACATTGCCTGAGCAACTTCACAGTTCTCTGAGCTCCCATTCACTTGTCACTTGCGTATACTGTGCCTGACTAACCATGTACGGACCCCAGCTTCATTTACAGTGTGTGCTTGTTCGCTGCCCACCCTGACCTTGACTTGTCTCTTGGATATCCTGTTGTCTCCTGCTGCACATGCGAGTGGTCTCGGCTTCCTCGGCAGGGCGTACCTAGGGGCCGCAACCTGGTTCCAACTTGCTGCAAGTCAAACCCCATCATCAGGGACTCAGGTGAAGAAGCAGGCTGGGGCTTAGATTCTGCATCCTGGGAAACTCACGAGTTGGCGATCTACAAGGGCTCACTACAACATGGGCTCCTCTGAGACACCGCAGTCTCTTCTGGAACAACTTCAGTGTTTGGCACAGAGTGGTGACATCTAGGGCTTATCAAGAAGGATTTTGCAGTGTCTGCAGGAACTTTCCTCCCGTTTGTTCTGGTTCCTGTTGCTCTGGCTCTCATGGTCCCTCCAGTGGAGGGCAGTCCTTTAAACTCTAGCTGCCTGTGCCTCCTTGCTTCTCTATGATCCTAAAGGTTTTCGGGGCTTCATCAATCAGTGCTTGGTTCACTTTGAGCTAGGTGGTCATTATTTTCGTACTCCAAGGCGGCGTACATGATTTGACTCCTTTCAGGATGCTATGGCTTTAGCCTTGCCACTGTGGGAGTGTCAAGATCCAACTGTTTCCAGTCTCTCTGCCTTCCTACAAACTTTCCGCAACACCTTCGATGTGCCTGGCAGGGCCTCATCCATTTCTGAAGCTCTTCTTTGGCTTTGTCAAGAAAACATAACTGTTGGTCAATATGCAGTTCAGTTATGCACCTTGGCTTCGGAACTGCCACAAAATAATAAGGCACTTACTGCAACCTTTTGGCAGGGTCTAGGATAGTATTAAAGATGAACCAACTGGCAGAACCATACCCACAACCCTTGATGACTTGATCGCTCTTAGGATACAAAATCGATGTCTACTGCCAGCAGCAAGGTCTGGAAAGGACTTGTCTACATCACCCCCCAGTGGGTCATTTCGCTTCTGTTATCCAGAAAGCCCCAGAACAACCCATTTGTGCAGCTTATGAAGAAGCTATGCAATTGGGCCAGACATACCTCAATACACAAGAGCAGCCACTGAGACTAAGCTTATGTCTTTTACATGCAGGAGACTTTCAGGTCTAGGTCGAAACTGAATTCCACCACTTTCCCTTGCTTTATCATACCAGTTTTCATTCATTGGGCCCTGAACGCATATCAAGTGTCTGCATATGTGGACTCTGGGGCAGCCAGGAATTTCATTGAGCAGTCCTTGGCTCCTCTCATTCCCTTGGCAATGCATCTATCATATCTGCGGTTGATGGCTTTACCTTGGCTTTAGGACCCCTACAGTTCCAAACTACCTCCATATCTATGCATGTCTATGCCCTTCATCGTGAGGAAATCTCCTTCCTGATCCTTCTTAAGTCTTCTAGTCCCATCATTCTTGGACTTACATGGTTGTAGAAACTCTCACCCTATCTGGATTGGAACTCTGGCCAAGTGTTATCATGGGGGTCGCAATGCCATCAGACTTGTCTCCCTAAGATTCGGCCACCTCTCGTTGTACCTGTGGCCGAGGTCACTATCTCTCCAATGCTCCCTCTGGATTTTTTTAGGCCTTCTAAGTTTTTGTAAAAAAAACTGCTGACAGTTTGCCTTCTCATCATCCCTACGATTGTGCAATTGACCTCCAACCTGGGACTATACCGCCCGGGGGCCAATCTACCCTCTCTCCATCTCTAAAACCTAAGTCATGTGAGTATGTCCAGGAAAATCTGCAGAAAGGATTTATCCATATATCAAATTCTCCTCCTGGGGCTGGCTGCTTTTTTGTGGAGAAAAAGGATAGTACGCTCAGGCCCTCAATTGATTATAGAGGTTTCAATGCCATCACTATTAATAATTGGTACCCGCCACCCTTGCTTTCTGAACTTTTTGACAGGCTACGAGATGCTCACATTTTCACTAAATTGGACCTCCGTGGAGCATACAATCTGATTAGGATTTGAGAGGGTGCTGAATGGAAAACATCTTTTAACACCAGAGACAGGCATTATGAATATCTTGTAATTCCCTTTGGCTTGTATAACACCCCAGCCATCTTCCAGAACTTTGTTAATGACATCCTTTCTGATCTCTTATATGTTTGTGTTATTGTGTATCTGAATGATACTCATCTTTTCTCCAGATTTGAACACTCATCAGCACGTATGTACAGTTCTTCTACGTCTTCGGGACCACCGCCTGTATGCAAAGTTGGAGAAGTACAAACAAGTGGTTACTGCCCCCACCTATAACTGGTCACTGCAAAAAGGAGCATTGGAAAGGCAACACACCTGCCCATTTAAATGCATGTGCTTCCATTGTTGGAGACTCACAGAAATTAGAGTTTAGGTCCACAGAAAATGGGGTGCCTTGCCAGGCTCAGTGGCTTACACATGTATTTGCCAATGTGTGCAACTAAACCTGTTTTTAACGCATACTGTTGGACAGGTCAATTCGGTTGGTCGCAGGCTGGTCAGTAAGTTAAAGTTGGAGAAGAGTCTCTTCAAGCAGATCCAGGTTCCTTTTCTAGGTTACATAGTCACAGATAAAGGGTTGCTTATTGATCCAGCCAAACTTCATTCCAGGGCCCCTGATAAGACAGTACAGCCAGCCCTCCTGTACTGGGCCCGGACTCCATCAGTTCAAAAAGGGGGCCCAGGCGCCTGCTGCGCATGAGGTCCAGCTGTACTGTCTTATTGCAGACACCGATCCTCTTGTACCTTCCCTTGCAGCTTCTCTTCTTACTCTCTGCTTTCCCCCACAGCACTGCCGGCTTCCCTCCTCTCCTGTCGGAAGCCGCTGCAGGTACACAGAGGGATGTTTCAGGATGGACAGCGGGGTAAGGGGCCAGTAAATATGTAATTTACTGGTTCCTTCCATTCCTGAATGAACACAGTGAGCGATCGGTACCAGTCACTCCTGTGTCCATTCATCACTGAACCATAGTAAACTGTCTTCTATGCTTGGGTTTGTGAATGAGCAGGACGCCTCGGAGTGCTTCCTAGTCATTCATCTGTGCAACTGAGGCCACAGAGAAAGAAACTTCTAAATCTATGTCCTGTCACTTTCAGCCAGGGGAAGGTGACCCTGTCAGGTTGGCTGTATGGAGCACCGTTATTTCTAACCGTGATTTCTAACAGCAGCCCTGCTTTAGGCTATCTCCAACTATCCTCAGCCTTTTGAACTAAAAGCTAAATAGACGTTCTTGGGGTTCATCAATTTCTATCGCCAGTACTTTACCGATTATCCCTCTCTGGTGGGTCACTTCTTTGACCCAAAAGGGTACTAATGCCAGAACCTGGCCTCCTGAGGAAGTCGAGGCTTTCCACAAGCTCAAAACTGCCTTCCTCTCTGCATCTATTCTCAAACGTCCTGACATTCTCCAGCCTTTCTTCTAGGAGGTAGATGCTTCATCCTTGGAAGTGGGAACCATTCTTCTCCAAATACATCAAAGTAAGCCCCGCCCTTCTGCCTTTTTCTCTAAGAAGTTTTCGGACGTGGAAAAAAATAACACCATCAGAGATTGGGAACTTCTGGCTATCAAGATGGCACATTTGTACCCTGATTTATACGGATCATAAGAACCTCCAGTATCTGCAATCCACCCGACGTTTAAATCCCAGACAAGCATGATGGGCTCTCTTCTTTGCCAGGTTTAATTTTGACATCACTTTCCGGCCTGGATTGAAAATTGCTTGTGTTGACGCCTTGTCCAGATCATTTGACATTGCTGACTCTGAGTGTCATGTTGAACCAGTGTAATACTCCTGGAAAGACCTTTGTGGTGCCCTCCCTTTGCTCTAAGCGTCTCAAATGGGCACATGACCCAACTCTCAGGACATCCTGGTGTGCAACGTACCTGTGCCTTCCTGCAGTGTTACTACTGGTGGCCCTCACTTCGGAAGAATGTTGATTATGCCCAGGTTTGTTCCATTTGTGTGCAGTCTAAGTCCTCCACCTCTCCTCCAGCAGGCCTCCTTTTACCTCTACTTGCTGCAGTGCTTCTCACCCCTAATTCCTTTCACATGTGTGGTTTTGGCTATGCTCACTTATGGGCGTCACATGCTGTTCTGTGGATTTTTATTTCCTTCCCTTCCATCACTTCTTAGCCCATCCCTAGTTTTCTTGCCTATATAAGACATGCTCAGTATAACCCACATTGCCTGAGCAACTTCAGTTCTCTGAGCTCCGCTTCGCTTGTCATTTGTGTATGCTGGGCCTGACTACACATGTACCGATCCCGGCTTTGTTTACCATCTGTGCTTGTTCCTCTGCCTGCCCTGACCTCGGCTTGTCTCCAGGATTTCCTGTTGTCTCTTGCTGCTTGTACTCTGCACATGCGAGTGGTCTCCGGATCCTCAGCCTCGTACCTGGGGGCCGCGACCTGGTTCCAGCTTGCTGCAAGTCCATCCCACTATTAGAGGTCCCGGTAAGGAAGCAGGCTGAGGCTTAGACTCTGTGCCCTGGGGAACTCTGAGTTGGCGTACTACACGGGCTCACTACTAAAGACGATTGACACCACCTGGCAGCATTAGGGTTGTCGGCTTGAATCCCAACCACAGCACTCCCCGCCTGGAGTTGTATGTTCTCCCTGTGCCTGTGTGGGTTTCCTCCAAGTTAGTTAGGGACCTTAGATTGTATGCTCCTTAAGGGCAGGGACTGATATGAATGTGCAATACAGATATGTAAAAAGCTGCGTACATTGATGGTGCTATATAAGTACCTGCAATAAAAAAAAAAAAATCACAGAAAATAAACAAGTTTGCTTGGATGTTTAACCAGTTGCCGACCGCCTGCCGTGGATTGACGGTGGCAACATGGTTCAATATCGCAAATCGCCATCACTTGACGGCGGCTGCGAGATCGCGCATTGTGGGGGCACGCGCTCTCACTGTGTTACGGGGAGCCAGGGAGCCGGCAGGGCGGACTCTATGTCTGCCGGCTACCCGTGATCGCTCCCCCGCAGTGACAGTACATGATCCGTGTATGTAAATATAGGGCTCTCCTTTCTGTCAGTGGGGAAGGAATGTAATCATAGATTTCCTGTGTATGGGAGCCGCAATCATTCTCCTCCCCCAGTCAGCCCAGCCCCCACACCAGTGGTGTAACTGCAGAGGTTGCAATTGCAACCGGACCCCATGCTCCAGGAGGCCCGTGTGCCTCCCTTGTACACCTGGATAGGAGGGATGGCGGGGGTGGCATTTAGAGGAGTCAATTCCCCCATTTTCCTCCTAATGCAGGAGCTTAGTTCCTCTATATGCTGCCCCCGCCACCCCTCCTATCCAATTTACTTGTCCTTTGCTGCTCCCAGGGTCAATGTGTGCTTCCCTGGTGTCCATTCCCCCCCCCCCCCCCACAGAGCTGCTGTCTTCCCCCCCTACTCTCTCCTGCCAGCTGCTGTAGAAGATGTGTCATGATGGAGAGATGGGAACGGGTCGATAAATTTGTCATTTACCGGCTCTTTCCTTTTCTTAATGGACAGGGCCAGTGATTGATACCAATTGGTTCATTCATAACTAAAACATAGTAAACTGTTTTTACTATACTTCCGTTTCTGAATGAATGGGAGGCTCAGTGCACAGCTATTCCTGTCCATTCATTCTGTGCAGCTGAGGCTACACAGATGGAGATTGAGGGCTGAGGTTTGTTTAGACCCCTGATATCTCATCAAAGCCCCACAACAGGGCTCCTAAAAAAATTGTAAAAAATAATAAAAATAAAATTGTAAAATAAATAATAGCATTAAAATAAAAATTAAAAACTACTGACACCAGTGAGGGAACTATCAGGATTGCAAAGGTTGCAATTGCGACCGGGCCCTGACATCATGGGGAGGCCCGAAGATGTCAGAAAGGGAGCATGCTGCAGAAATTGTCAAAGGGTCCCACTGTGGGACCGTAATAAAGAGACCCGCGATGGGAGTAAAGGGCCCCAGTATCAGTGGGAAGAGGGAGGGTCCTGACCAGGGGTCAGGGGGCCCTTCATAATTTCTTGCACCGGGGCCCTGAAGGTTCTAGTTAAGCCTCTGCCCCACACAGTAACACTATCCAGGGAACACAGTTAACCCTTTGATTGCCCCTAGTGTTAACCCCTTGCCTACCAGTGACATTTATACAGTAATCAGTGCATTTTCATAGCACTGATCGCTGTATAAGTGTCAATGGTCCCAAAAAAGTGTCAAAATGGTTCGACATGTCCATTGCAATATCGCAGTACCACTAAAAATCGCAGATCGCCGCCATTACTAATAAAAACCCCATAAATTAATTCTCATCGCTAGTAAACATGGCAACTTTTGCGCAAAACAATCAATATACGCCAATTGCGTTTTTTGTTTTTTTTACCAAAAACATGTAGAAGAATATATATCGGCCAAAACTGATGAATGCATTGGTTTTTTTATATTTTTTTTGGATATGTATTTTAGCAAAAAGTAAGAAATACTGTTTTTGCAAAATTGTCGCTATTTGTTTGTTTATAGCGCAAAAAATAAAAACCGCAGAGGTGATCAAATACCACCAAAAGAAAGCTCTATTTGTGGGGGGAAAAAAGATGCCAATTTAATTTGGGTACAATGTCGCATGACCGTACAATTGTCAGTTAAAGCAGTGCTGAATCACAAAAAGTGCTCTGGTCCTAAAGTGGGAAATCCTTCAAGTGGTTAAAATGAATCTGTCAGAAAAAAATGCAATTCTGACTTACCTGTAAATGCCTTATCTTGGAGTACAGTATAGGACACTTGGGCATTCACAGACCATGGGTTATGCCAGATCACTAGCAAAAAGGTTTATGAGGCACGCTCATATAACCTCTGTGTGTTATACTATACTCCAAGATATGGCATTTACAGGTAAGTCAAAATCCCTATTATTTTAAATTGTACAGTACAGGACACAGGGCTTGTATTCATAAAACATGGGGTGTCCTAAAGCAAAAACACTGAGGGGTTGGTAACAACATAGCAAACAGAACTGTGAACAGGCCCACAATAACAAGAGTTAGGTAACCAGAAAAAAACACTCTGAAGACAGCTAGAAGCACCTTGTTTTCAAAGTTTTCATTAGCCGAGGCCTAAATATCTGCCTGGTAAACCCTGGAGAATGTGTAAACAGAGGACTGGATGGCGGTCTTTCAAATCTGGATACAGATGCTCTTGGGAAAGCCCAAGAGACAAAAAAAGACCAGGTTGACTCCAGAACTCAATTGTCTGCCCTTGCACCAGGCAAAGTGAGCCTTCCATGTGCAATGGTAGACCTCATGGGGATAACAGTGAACCCAAAAGGTCAGGATGTCTCAGATCCAGGTTGACACAAATGCCATTGTTCCTGGGAAGGATTGATGGACTTAGGGGTCAAGGGCTTGTGACAAACAGAAGTATTAAGCATTGGTATTGAAGTTGATGCCTTTAGGGGCACTCGTCATGGGTGGCCTCTGTCCCCACTCTTGTTTGCTCTGGCCATTAAGCCATTGGCAGCTGCGTTTAGAGCAAACAGGAATATCTGGGGTCTTACGTATGGGACGATCCATGAAAGGGTAATGATGTACGCAGATGACACCATGCTTTTTCTAGGAGACACATCTGTATCCTTGACTGTGGCCATGAAGGTTATTCAGGAATTTTGCACATATTCAGGCCTTCTTATAAACTGGTCCAAATCATCTTTACTACCTCTAGACAGACAGATAGACCCTCAGGTGGGGAAGATACATGGGATACCGGTTTCCAAGAAAATAAAATACCTAGGCATATGGATCACCCCTTCCCCCTAGATTATGTTCCCCTCAACCTAACTCCGCTTCTTAACAGATCCAGAGATAAGATTGGAGTTTGGATGAAACTAAAGCTCTCTCTGGTGGGCAAGGTCAATCTCATAAAGATGATCCTTATGCCCCAGCTGTTATATGTGCTGCATAATACCCCAGTCATCATCCCCCTTAAAAAATTCTAAATCATTAGCTCACTCTTTAGAACACTAATATGGGCGTCTAAATCAGCGAGAATAAAACTTTAGCAGCTACAACATCCCAAGGATGCGGGGGGTCTTGCACTCCCCAACCCATGGGTATACTATCTGGCCTCACTGCTACAACATATAGCTAGGGCTATTAACCCACACACTGAATGCGCACTAAACCTGAGAAACTCAACCACACAACTTCTTAAACAGGCAGTGGGTATAGAAATGGCGGAGGGCTTAGAGGCGCTGAGGTTTGGTAAACCGAACAGACTTTACCCTACCTACATCTTAATGCAAAAGGTTTGGAGCAAAATCAGAACACTACAAAACATGATATGATTTACTAAGTTTAGTCCTATTTGGGACAATGCCCTTTATCAGGAATTAATAAAGTTTTGATGCGGGGCCATATGGAAACGACAGGGTATTACACATATGTCCCATATTTTTATGAATGGGCAATTGAGACCCTTTGTGGATCTTCGGGTCTCCTTCTCACTCCCGTCTCACATGCACTTTTATTATTTACAACTCCGCCATGCTGTGAATGCACTACGGGAGGTGGACACATGGACATTGGAGACTGCCCCCATTTTCAACTTTATACATGGGATCTCCTCATATAAAGGCTTTATCTCTAATAGCTATGCGATGCTCCTAGACCTTATCCTACCAAATTCCATTCTTAGAGCAGTGGCCCAGTAGGAGAGAGACCTGGGTGCTTTTGAGGAGGAACAATGGAAGGAGGTTCTACAGTCAGTCATGCTATGTTCCCTGAATGTAGCCCAACTTCTATCACAGCTATACATTGTGTTAAGAGTCCATTACACACCTGCCAAATTAGCACATATGGATTTGCATTTCAAATACAAGTCCCATAGGATCCCAAATGTTGCCTATTAGGAATACTGGGCACTTTACAAATGGAAGATGTCCCCAGACAGGCCGTAGGGAGAGCACTTTTCCAGGCTAGATTAGCAATACTAACCCACTGGAAATCTACTGAACCCCCTACAGTGAAAGAATGGTTGGCTAGAATGGGTGATACACTCCGGTTGGAAAAACTGATATATCAGCATACGGTACTGGTGGTAAATATGAAAGACTGTGGGCTCCTTGGTTGAGGTTACCTGGCTTGGCACCAGCTGATCTGACCATGGACAGACTGCTCATGCAAACGGTCCTTTGAGAAGGGGGGTGCAGGGGAAATCCCAGGGCAGTTGATGGAAGCAGATCCAATTTGTGCCTTTTATAATGGTCTATGCTCCAGAGTATTGTCTGGAATCATTATTGTTCAAGCTGACAAATCTTGTAGAATGTCTCTTTTTCTATTATTGCATGTTCACCTGGCATATATTGTTGACTCTATGATGCTTTGTGGATGCGTATGTACTTTTTCAGATGTACAATAAAAACATTTTTGTTGATAAAAAAGAGAAGTTGATGCCTGGGGAAGTAGTAGGAGACTTTTTCTTGTGTGACAGTGACATCCTCGATTAATTTATCAAGGGATTCCTCAAATAGGTGTTCACTGTCGAAAGGAATGATAAAAGGCACCTTTTACAAGCAGGTTCAGCAGATCAGGTTTTACTCACACAATTCTGCACATATGCCCAGAGATAAGACACATTATAGAGACTTGGCAACAGACAGTATATTCTCTAGAGCAGGAGTGTCAAATTAAATTTCATTGCAAGCCACATCAGCATTATGGTTTCTCCTCAAAGGGCTGGTTGTATCTGTAAGACTATATATATATATATATATATATATATATATACACAGTATATACACATACACACACACAGTTGTGCTCATACGTTTACTTACCCTGGCAGAATTTATGATGTCTTGGCCATTTTTCAGAGAATATGAATGAAAACACAGAAACATTTCTTTCACTCATGGTTAGTGTTTGGTTGAAGCCATTTATTATCAATCAACTGTGTTTACTCTTTTTAAATCATAAGGACAACATTAATTACCCAAATGACACTGATCAAGAGTTTACATACCCTGGTGACTTTGGCCTGATAACATGCACACAAGTTGACACAAAGGGGTTTGAATTAAACGTAACTTTCCTCACCTGTGATCTGTTTGCTTGTAATTAGTGTGTGTGTATAAAAGGTCAATGAGTTTCTGGACTCCTGACAGACTCTTGTATCTTTCATCCAGTGCTGCACTGACGCTTCTGGATTCTGAGTCATGGGGAAAGCAAAAGAATTGTCAAAGGATCTGAGGGAAAAGGCAGTTGAACCGCATAAAACAGGAAAGGGATATTAAAAGATATCCAAGGAATGGCAATCAGCAAGCAGTGTTCAAACTCTAATCAAGAAGTGGAAAATGAGGGGTTCTGTTGAAACCAAACCACGGTCAGGTAGACCAACTCAGGTTTCAGCCACAACTGCAAGGAAAATTGTTTGGGATGCAAAGAAAAACCCACAAATAACTTCAGGTGAAATACAGGACTCTCTGAAAACATGTGGTGTGGCTGTTTCAAGATGCACAATAAGGAGGCACTTGAAGAAAGATGGGGCTGCACGGTCAAGTCGCCAGAAGAAATCCATTCCTACGCAAATGCTACAAAGTATCCCGCTTACAATACACCAAACAGCACAGAGACAAGCCTCAGCTGAGCTTTTTGGCCACAACCCGCTGATGTTTTGGGGAAGTGTGAGCTACAAAGGGACAGGAAATTTGGTCAAAATTATGGCAAGATGAATGCAGTATGTTATCAAAAAATACTAGAGGAACATTTGCATTTATCAGCCCGGAAGCTGCACACGTACTTGGACATGACAATGATCCAAAACACAAAGCCAAGCCGACTTGTCATTGGCTACAGCAGAATGAACTGGAGTGGCCATCTCAGTCTTCTGACCTCAATATCATTGAGCCACTCTGGGGAGATCTCAAACGTGCAGTTCATGCAAGACAGCTCAAGAATTTCCAGTAACAGGAGGTTTTTTTGCCATGAGAAATGGGCAGCTCTACCATCTGAGAAGATAAGGAGCCTCATCGACAAATACCACAAAAGACTTCAAGCTCTCATTGTTGTTAAAGAGGGCAATACACGGTATTAAGAATTTTGGTATGTAAACTTTTGATCAGGGTCATTTGGGTAGTTTCTGTTGTCATTATGATTTTAAAAGAGTAAACACGGTTGACTGATAATAAATGGCTTCAGCCAAACACGAACCATGAGTGAAAGAAACATTTTTGTATTATCATTCATATTCTCTGAAAAATGGCCAAGAAATCATAAATTCTGCCAGGGTAGGTAAACTTATGAGCACAACCGTATATACAGTATCTCGCAAAAGTGAGTACACCCTTCACATTTTTTGTAAATATTTTATTATATCTTTTCATGTGACAACACTGAAGAAATTACACTTTGTTACAATGTAAAGTAGTGAGTGTACAGCTTGTATAACTGTGCCAATTTTCTGTCCCCTCAAAGTAACTCAACACACTTCCATTAATGTCTAAACCTCTGTCAACAAAAGTGAGTACACCACTAAGTGAAAATGTCCAAATTAGGCCCAATTAGCCATTTTCCCTCCTTGGTGTCATGTGACTCATTAGTGTTACAAGGTCTCAGGTGTGAATGGGGAGCAGGTGTGTTAAATTTGTGTTATCACTCTCACTCTCTCTTACTGGTCACTGGAAGTTCAACATGGCACCTCATGGCAAAGAACTCTCTGAGGATCTGAAAAAAAGAATTGCTGCTCTACATAAAGATGACCTAGGCTATAAGAAGATTGCCTAGACCCTGAAACTGAGCTGCAGCACAGTGGCCAAGACCATACAGTGGTTTAACAGGACAGGTTACACTCAGAACAGGCCTCGCCATGCTCGACCAAAGCTGTTGAGTGCACATGCTCGGTGTCATATCCAGAGGTTGTCTTTGGGAAATAGACGTATGAGTGCTGCCAACATTGCTTCAGAGGTTGAAGGGGTGGGGGGTCAGCCTGTCAGTGCTCAGACAATACGCCGCACACTGCATCAAATTGGTCTGCATGCCTGTCGTCCCAGAAGGAAGCCTCTTCTAAAGATGATGCGCAAAAAAGCCCGCAAACAGTTTGCTGAAGACAAGCAGACTAAGGACATGGATTTCTGGAACCATGTCCTGTGGTCTGATGAGACAATATAAACTTATTTGGTTCAGATGGTGTCAAGCTTGTGTGGCAGCAACCAGGTGAGGAGTACAAAGACAAGTGTGTCTTGCCTACAGTCAAGCATGGTGGTGGGAGTGTCATGTTCTGGGGCTGCATGAGTGCTGCCGGCACTGGGGAGCTACAGTTCATTGAGGGAACCATGAATGCCAACATGTACTGTGACATACTGATGCAGAGCATGATCCCCTCCCTTCGGAGACTGGGCTGCAGGGCAGTATTCCAACATGAAAACAACCCCAAACCTCCAAGATGATTACTGCCTTGCTAAAGAAGCTGAAGAAGCTAAAGAAGCTGAGGGTAAAGGTGATGGACTGGCCAAGCATGTCTCCAGAACTAAACCCTATTGAGCATCTGTGAGGCATCCTCAAATGGAAGGTCTCTAACATCCACCAGCTCCGTGATGTCGTCATTGAGGAGTGGAAGAGGACTTCAGTGGCAACCCGTGAAGCTCTTGTGAACTCCATGCTCAAGAGGGTTAAGGCAGTGCTGGAAAATAATGGTGGCCACACAAAATATTGACACTTTGGGCCCAATTTGTACATTTTCACTTAGGGGTGTGTTCACTTTTGCTGCCAGCGGTTTAGACATTAAGGGCTGTATGTTGAGTTATTTTGAGGGGACAGCACATTTGCATTGTTATACAAGCTGTGTGCTCACTACTTGTCACATGTGTTGTCACATGAAAAGATATAATAAAATATTTACAAAAATGGGAGGGGTGTACTCACTTTTGTGAGATACTGTGTGTATATATATATATGTGTGTGTGTATATATATATATATATATATATATATATATGCATGTGTGTATGTATATATATATATATATATATATACATATATATATATATATATCAAATAATTAGGTGAGTCACCCCTCTGTAGGATTCAATCGTTTCCGGGAGGTGTGTCACCGGCGAACTAAAATTCTCACTGATAATTATAAACGTGAGGACACACTTCTCCTGTGCCAAATTTCTTTTTATTCCATATTCTTCAGATGGAAACAATCAGCAAAGTCATCAGCGACTGTACAGTTTCGGACAAGCCTGTCCTTCATCAAGCTTGATGAAGGACAGGCTTGTCCGAAACTGTACAGTCGCTGATGACTTTGCTGGTTGTTTCCATCTGAAGAATATGGAATAAAAAGACATTTGGCACAGGAGAAGTGTGTCCTCACGTTTATTTATTTATATATATATATATATATATATATATATATATATACACTCTTTATCATATTAAATAATCAAAAGATAAACACTGCGCTCACAGGTCACTCCAACCTACTCATAATAGCATGTGAACATACCACTCTGGAACATGGAGGGTAAAGGAAAAGTGACGGGAAGTGCGCGCGTTTGGATCATTCGTGATCCCTCATCAGGCAAGACAGGGCATCTCTTCTGTGATTTTATCATCTTCTCTTGTGAGTGTACCACTACTTTGATTGTCCCATTAAAAGGTGTTACTGCACTTAGAGGTGCTGTGTTTCTTTTGTTCATATTAAATAATCGCCTCTGCATTCTATTACTGGTTTTAGTAAAAACTTAAGACTTAAATCGTGAAGGGCAGGTGAAGACGGCCACAGAGCCCACTCACACTACTGTAGCAATATATGAGCGATAATGCAAGTCTGAAAAGGAAGGCCGCACACTGCTGGTATCATCCACAAGAAACTTTATTGGAGACTGCTCAGACAGAACATGGTTCTGCAATGGTGTTCTCTCTGAGCAGTCTCCAATAAAGTATCTTGTGGATGATACCATCAGTGTGTGGTGCGACCCTCCATTTCAACTGGCATATAATTGTATTATTTTCATTATACTGTAAGCAGATGTCAAAAACATGCCCCCCAGACGAGGGGGTGCTGGGACTGCACAGAGAAGCACAGGATCTGTAGGAGTTATTTCATCCTCTTTGCTGTCGACAGCTGAGATGTAGGGGATAGAGACTAGTCTTTCAGCAGCTGCATGGAGAAGCACAGGATTTGGTGGAGGAGTTTTGTCCCCCTCTCTGCTGCCGACTGCTGAGACAAGGTGGCAGCAAAGACGAAGGGGTGCAGGAGCTGCCGGAGAGGTGTGAGGGCCACATGAAATGGCCTGGTGGGCCAGATTCAGACCGTGGGCCTTGTGTTTAATACATGTGCTCTAGAGCTTCAGCATAGAAGAATAAGCCATCAGCTGTAAGGCCCCTTTCACACGGGGCTGTCCATTTGCGGGTCCGTTTTTTGCTTAGCGGGGATCTATCCGCTGACCCCTGCTGAGCCGACGGATGACAGATCCGTCTCCACTCTCTGTGCAGAGACAGATCTGTCAGAGCACCGCTCTCCTCTGTGGGAAATCAGATGACACCGGACCAACTGTCCATTGTCATCTGCTCCCCAGACAGATGAAAAATAGGGTTTCCATCTGTCGGACTTTACGGACCAGATCGGAGAGCGGCGGATGTCAGCGGACGTCATCATTGACATCCGCCGCTCCATAGAAGAGAATGGAGCATCCATTCAGGTCCGCCTGAAAAACGGACAGGCGGACCTGAACGGAATGCCCGTGTGAAAGGAGCCTTATTGTTCTAAGGAAATGGGTCATTGCAGACTTTTTCATTTGTTCACTTGTCTTGTCCAGCTAGCAATAGTCTGGCTAATACACATGGCAACAATTGACAGCTGCAGGGCTAGATCCTCAAGGGAAAAGAAGGCCCATAAGAGGGTTCCAAAATCCTTATCAACAGAATCCTTTAAAGCGGAAACGTTCTTAATGGGAACTGTAAGGTATTTATTGAGGACTTAAAGTGTTTGAAACCCTAAAAAAAAAAAACTAAGATCCTGTTCCTTTAAGGCATGAACAACAGCACAGTGCATGTGCTGTGCAATTCTTCTCTTCCTAACGTGTAATAAACCTGGTTGATCCTGCCTGAGTGCCCCTGCCTCTGTTGACCATGATAATCATGGTTGCTGAGCCCTGACTACCGTGGTCAGTCTAAGTGCCTCGTCATCCGCAGATCTTGTCTCTTCTCTGACAGTCTCTCCTCCCCTCTCTCCCTGTCAGCAAGAGAGCGTTTCCTCCCTGCCCCACCATTCTCTACTCTGCTGCATAACGCAGCACATTCAAGTGTATCTAATGCAGATATGCAGCCATTGACAAAACTGTATGTGTTTGCTGTGTTTGTTAGAAATTAAAAGGCAAAATAGCATTTCTGACACCACAGCTGTGTGGCCATGTCATCCCCCTGTGCTGGCAGGCCCCAATCTATAGAGAGAAGCAGGAGGGGCTGAAATTCCCTTCTGCTGGCCGGCTGGCGTCACAGGGGAATCTCAGCCCCTCCCGCTTCTCTCCATTGATCGAGGCCAGCCAGCACAGGGGGATCATGTGATTGCACAGCTGCAGTGTCAGAATTGGTATTTAGCCTTTTCATTTCTAACACATACAGTTTTGTTAATGGCTGCATAGCTGCATTAGATACATGCAAAATCATATAGTGATTTTACAGACACTTTCAATGACAGTACCTAATATTGGAACAATCAATACTCTTGAAATGTACTTTTGTATTTTGCATGGACGGTAAAAGTATTTTTTGATTGCGCTAGCCTCTTAATTCTATAGAGGCTTGTTTCACCTTTGGAGAATCAGGTGCTGCTTGTCAAAAACTGGTTTCACACTGTGTCAATCAGTGTATCAATGGTGGAGATCAATTGCTGAGAAGCCATAGCTTGGGCCTCATAAAATGCAGAGAATATATTGCATATAAATTTTTATATACAGTGTATTGCAGGGGCCACAGCACCTCCATTGCTTACTTCCATTTCATCCACAAACAGGTTTGGAAGTTCCATCTCTGATTCATGAATAGAGTCAGGGAGAGTGAGGCAGTGTAGCAATATTGACCTTTGGAGTCTAAAGATGTGCCAAAAGATTTCTTAAAGGATTACACCTGTGATCAGCAGATCGTTGGTGCAATCCTCTAGACTCTCAGTATAGCTGTCTGCTTGTATATGGGCAGGCAGTTATTTGAGAGCAGGAAGCTCAATGGACTATGAGAGCACTTCACCAGCACCCTTGCAACTACAAGCTGTCAGTCATAATGGCAGGCAGTAAAAAAACAGAATAAAAGGAAGGCGCACGCACCTAGTGCATTACCAAAAATAATTTATTCCAAAATAAAATGTTAAAAGAGGGTACTCACAAAAAACACATGGAGACAGGACGTGGTAAAATCAAGCACAAGGCAGGATAAAGGCTGATGCGTTTTGGGGGCGCACCCCCTTCCTCAGAGCTACGCTACACTGGACTGTCAGACCGAACAATAAATGTGCAATTGCAGCATGGACTGAACAGGTGATTCGATCAATCAATCAGTCAATTAGCCAATCAATCTCTGGAATGCCCGGGAAATGGGAAAAAAAAACAACCATATATAAATAGCAAAGATATATGAAATATATGATATAATAGAAAGTGGGTCCACATAACCTGTGCAACTGGCACAACTAATAAATAGTAAGTATAAATGATAAGTAAAAATGTCACTCACCCAGGAGGTGTCACAATCCCTGCTTCAGACATTTTCATGTGCATGTGGACACCGGAAATGCAGGGACCAGAAGTGTCGGGAGCTGTATCTGCCCGAGCGGTGGGAGGACTCTGTACCCATAATCATCACAATGGCAGGCAGTACTTGTAGGCATTCATTCACAGGAAACTGTGAATGAAAGACGTGGCCGTGTGGATGCAGCCCTGCATGACCGTGCTATTTTCAAATTGTGACAGCGGTTGCGGGGAGAAGATCCCTGTCACGGGGGGGAGAGCTGCAGATGCTGGAACATGTTATATGTTATTCCACCCTAAAACTTTTTCTACCTACAAAGGGGATTTTAGCTTTTAAAAATGTGTATATAGTGACAGAGAAAGAGGGAGCCTAGAGTCAGAGGAGGGGAGCAGTGGTCAAAATATGTTCTGAGTTTCCTGAGTTTTGCTGCCATTCACAGAGTGTGAGCAAGTCGACCCTTTTGCCAGCTCTCTAACACTTGTGATCATCCACAGAATGGATGAGGAAGGAATGAGGTTTTGTGTATCCTGAATAAAGGAGCTTCCTGATCGTGTACTTGTAGCTGTGTCCCTGTAGCAAAAGGCAGCAGAAGGTGCAGTAAATGTGCTGTACATTTTCTGCAGAAATGGGACAAAAGTGCATCAGCCAGGAGGAGACTCACAACTATGTCCTCAATCTAAGTCTGGATGAGAGGAAAAAGAAAATGCCAAACGTAAAAATGTTAAAATTAAAATAGATATTACTTATTGCACCAATACATTAGAGACAGTTATAACAAGGATAAACACACAGATCAATTGAATAGCTCTGCATTCCCATGCTTATGTATAGTGTTGAGCGAACGTTCGGGTCCGTACCGAACTTTCGGGTGTCCGTGGCACGGACCCGGACCCGGACATTTCAAAAATTGTTCGGGTTTGGTCCGGGGTTCTGCTATTTTACTCCACGTGTTGAGAAGCTGCAGGGCAGCCAATCAATCGAAAGTCGAAGGAAAGGGATGTGATTGGGTTCCTCGTACACTGACGTCGTGACACTGAGGTCGAATATTTCTCCGACCCAGTGTACTACGTGACCGGTTAGTGTCGGTACGGTAATCATCCGTACCGACACTACCGAAGATTCCCGTTTGGTCACTTTGTGAACAACTAACCGACGGGACGTCGAAGAGTTGTGCACCTCATTTTATCGTCTTGGGGCCTGGTTTGGGCTTGTTAAAAACTTTACAGGCCCAGGCCCAGGCACGGTGCCTGTGGGCTTTCAAGCCATGCCTGGGCTTGCAAGCGAGTTGTGA
>BLSH010504309.1:41073-71849 GCA_018402905.1 Glandirana rugosa
TATCCTTATGACCTTTAACTTATTTGTTAGCTTCACGACGTCTAAGAGAGAGAGAGAGAGAGAGAGAGAGAGAGAGAATCTGCAGCACTTCGATTGTTTATTCAATTTCCAGTATTCCTATATACAACAGTTTTGGATCACAGTGGACCCTTCATTAGATACAAACAAAATCACAAATCAGCAGTGACATCTTTAAAACATCTTAAAAACATCAAATGTTGACCCAAACAAGTTACAGAGAGAGAGAGAGAGAGAGAGAGAGAGAGAGAATCTGCAGCACTTCGATTGTTTATTCAATTTCCAGTATTCCTATATACAACAGTTTTGGATCTCAGTGGACCCTTCATTAGATACAAACAAAATCACAAATCAGCAGTGACATCTTTAAAACATCTTAAAAACATCAAATGTTAACCCAAACAAGTTACAGCTGACATGCTTTTCATCAAAGAGATTATGTAATTCAAGGCAGGAAGGGAGGGGAGCGGCTTTACACAGACCACAGAAATGACAGGGAGGGAGAGGGAGATAGACATGTTGTACAGAGAGGATGATGGAAGACATAACGGACGTAAACTGACCACGCTATAATGGATCAGCAACCATGGTTTCCATTTTCAGTTTACATACAGGAACAGGCAAGGTCAACCAGGTATTATACAACATTGAAATGACTAAATAACATTGCAAGATCACTATGCAGTTTATCGTGCCTTAAAGAGACAGGAACATGGGAATTTTTTAGGTTTACAAACACTATGTCCTCTCGGGATCAAAGTATCCATGTAATCTATCTGACCTCACTCTGCCTTAACTTCAGTTCCCTTTTACCTGTTCTCTTAGACACAGGAATATGATTGATCACCATATAATCTGAGCTCAGCTGGTGTATGTCCACATTGTCCAAAATGACAAGCGACTTGCAGCCCAGACTTAGGTGATCATTTGGAATATTTGGTTATTACTGCATATTCCAAATGCAGTACACAGGCATACAGGCTTCACCCCTTATAGCTCAATCATGATGACATGTAAGGAGGAAGGTAGACTAATAGTGAAGCCCGTAAAGGTGAACATGAAATATTTTCTTAAAAGTTCTACTCACTTTACATGAATGGAAAACCAGCCTGTAAAACAATACCCATTCTGTGGTTCCTGAGCGTGCTGGACGTGGGATAGCGTCCACTGACACGTTTCATCCAATAGGATTTTGTCAGAGGCATGGCCATTCATGTCCAGCACACCTATAAATACTCTAATGTCGGAAATACACTGTGGAATGCACAGCGTCATCGCCTGTGCGTGCCATACACAGGAAGCAGCAGCATCCAAAATCCACGAGATGTAAACAGCATATTAACTCTGACAGGTATAAAATACCTTGATATTATTTATCTTCGCAGTGTGAGGGCGAGTGAACCTGGTGCCCTTAATCATATTAGCAAACAGGGACATTCACAGATAGGAAATGTTGTGCCTAAGTATTTTTTGCAAAAGTATTAAAGCAGTTAAATCCATCTTCTTCCACCCTCTCATGTCTTCTCTGTTCCTTTACAGGTAAATACTGTTTGAAAATCCATGTATAACCATCTCCATGCTATGTCCTGACACTATGCAATCATTATGGTAAATGCTGCCAGAAAATCCATGTTTAACCATCTCCATGCTATGTACTGAAACTATGCAATCATTATGGTAAATTATCCCTTTAAAGTGGTTGTAAAGGCGCAAGGTTTTTTACCTTCACGCATTCTATGCATGAAGGTGAAAAACCTTCTGTGTGCAACATCCTCCGCCCCTCGCCCCCTCCCCCCCTAATACTTACCCAAGCCCAATCACAATCCAGTAATGTGCATGAGAGCAGCGGCTCTCCCAGGCCTCTTCCTCCTCATTGGCTTAGACAGCAGTGGGAGGCATGAGCCAATGAGGAGAGAGAAGGGGTAGGGCCGAGCCACGCTCCATGTGTGAATGGACACCCTTGAGCAGCAGCTCAGGCACGAGCCTGCTCGAGTTCGCCCATAGCAAGCTGCTTGAGCACTGCCCAGAGCAGGTAAGAATGACATATTTGTTATTTAAAAAAATAAATTCTGCCTTTAACCGCTTAAGCTACAGAAGAAGGACTAACTCTCTTCATGACCAGAGCATTTATTGCTTTTCAGCACTGCGCTATTTTAACTGGCAATTGCTTGGTCAAATTAGAAAGTGTATATTACTTGACTTGTGTGAAAGCTATAGCGCTTACAAACTATGGTGTATATGCTGGAATTTACGCAGCTTTTACATTCTGACTGCCTATCAAATTTCATAAGGTGCTAGAATCCCAGGGCAGGACAAACACTTCCTAAATTACCCTTTTTTGGAAAGTAGAGACCCAATGTATTTATTGAGAGGCATGTTGAGCCCATGGAAGTTTTAGGAAAATTAAATTTCTATTTTTTACATAAAGTTGTCAGTGTAGTTATTTCTCTCACACATGTGATACATTTTGTGAGCCAACTGCGTACTGGGGGAAAAAATAATGACCGCCTTCAGACTTTAAAAGAGTGTATTTCCCTAACTTTATTTCCTGACTACCTATTACAGTTTTAAAGGCCCTGAAATGCCAAGATAGGACAACCCCCGCCCCTAATGACCCCTTTTTTGGGAAGTAGACTCTCCGAGGTATTTACTGAGAGGCACGTTGAATAGATGGAAGATTTTATTTTTTGCCAAATGTTCTTTGTTTAAACGAACTTGTCAAACTTTAATGAGATATTTCTGACACATGCCATGTGTAAATGTGGATTTACACCACAACACACATTCTACTACTTCTCTTGAGTATGGGGATACCACATGTGAGAGATGTTTTTGCAGCCTAGACACGCGATTTCCTCATTACCTATCACAGTTTCGGAGGCCCTGAAATGCAAGGATAGTACAAAAACCCCCACCCCCATCCCCCAAACTACCCCTTTCTAGAAAGTAGACACCCCAAGGAATTTGACAAGAGGCCGGGCAAGCATTTTGCAGATCTTATTTTTTGGCACGTTTTGAAAAATGAAAAAAGAAAATTAAAAATACATTTTCGTTTTCTTTCTTCATTCAAAAATGTGTAGCAACAGATACGATCTGCAAAATACTCATTATGCCCCTTAGCAAATACCTTGGAGTGTCTACTTTCCAAAAATGGTTTTGTACTGTCCTGGCATTTCAGGACCTCTGAAACTGTGATAGATAATCTGAAAGTGAAATGAGGAAATAACGCCAATGACCAGCTTCAGACTTTCAAAGGGTGTAGTTCCCTAACTCTATTTCCTGACTACCTATTACAGTTTTAGAGGCCCTGAAATGCCAAGATAGGACAACCCACCCCCCACCTCTTTTGGGAAGTAGACTCTTCAAGGTAGGGAGGCACATTTTTTGCCAAAAGTTCTTTGTTTAAACAAACTTGTCACTTTAATGAGATATTTTTCACACATGCCATGTGTAAATGTGGATTTACAACACAACACACATTCTGCTACTTCTCTTGAGTATGGGGATACCACATGTGTGTTTTGGCAGCGTAGCCACATACAGTATCTCACAAAAGTGAGTACACCCTTCATATTTTTGTAAATATTTTATTATATTTTTAAATGTGACAACACCGAAGAAAGGACACTTTGCTACAATGTAAAGTAGTGAGTGTACACAGCTTGTATAACAGTGTAAACTTGCTACCCCCCAAAATAACTCAACACACAGCCATTAATGTCTAAACCGCTGGCAACAAAAGTGAGTATGCCCCTAAGTTAAAATGTCCAAATTGGGCCCAAAGTGTCAATATTTTGTTTGGCCATCATTATTTTTCAGCACTGCCTTAGCCCTCTTGGGCATAGAGTTCACCAGAGCTTCACAGGTTGCTATTGGAGTCCTCTTCCACTCCTCCAGGATGACATCGTGGAGCTGGTGGATGTTAGAGACCTTGTGCTCCTCCACCTTCCATTTGAGGATGCCCCGCAGATGCTCAATAGGGTTTAGGTCTGGAGACATACTTGGCCAGTCCATCACCTTTACCCTTAGCTTCTTTAGCAAGACAGTGGTTGTCTTGGAGGTGTGTTTGGGGTCGTTATCATGTTGGAATACTGCCCTGCGGCCCATTCTCCAAAGGGAGGGGATCATGCTCTGCTTCAGTATGTCACAGTACATGTTGGCATTCATGGTTCCCTCAATTAACTGTAGCCCTCCAGTGCCGGCAGCACTCATGCAGTCCCAGAACATGACATTCCCACCACCATGCTTAACTGTAGGCAAGACACACTTGTCTTTGTACTCCTCACCTGGTTGCTGCCACACATGCTTGACAGCATCTGAACCAAATAAGTTTATCTTGGTCTCATCAGACAACAGGACATGGTTCCAGGAATCCATGTCATTAGTCTGCTTGTCTTCAGCAAACTGTTTGTGGGCTTTCTTGTGCATCATCTTTAGAAGAGGCTTCCTTCTGGGAAAACAACCAAGCAGACCAATTTGATGCAGTGTGCGGTGTGGTCTGAGCACTGACAGGCTGACCCCCACCCCTTCAACCTCTGCAGCAATGCTGACAACACTCATACGTCTATTTCCCAAAGGCAACCTCTGGATATGACGCTGGGAATGTGCAACTTCTTTGGTCAACCATGGCAAGGCCTGTTCTGAGTGGAACCTGTCCTGTTAAACCGTTGTATGGTCGTGGCCACCGTGCTGCTGCTCAGTTTCAGGGTCTTGGCAATCTTCTTATAGCCTAAGCCATCATTATGTAGAGCAACAATTCTATTTTTCTGATCTTCAGAGAGTTATTTGCCATAAGGTGCCACATTGAACTTCCAGTGACCAGTTACATAGTTACATAGTCAGTGAGGCTGGAAAAAGACACAAGTCCATCAAGTCCAACCCATGTGTGTATTTTTTATGTCAGTATTACGTTGTATATCCCCCAATGTTGTGGTCCCTTAGGTGTGCACCTAATAGTTTTTTAAAATTATCTATACTACCAGCAGAAACCATTGTTATTGGAAGAGAATTCCACATTCGCACTGCTCTTACCGTAAAGAAACCCCTACGCATCTTAAGGTTAAACCGCCTTTCTTTCATTCTCAGTGAATGGCCGTGTGTCTTCGTGTTTCCCCTTGCGCTGAATAGTTTTGCCCCTATAACGGGGTCACCAGTACAGCATTTGTACATTGAAATCATATCCCCTCTCAAGCGTCTTTTCTCCAGAGAGAACAAGTTCAGTGCTTGTAATCTTTCCTCATAGCTTAGGTCCTCTAATCCTTTAACTAGCTTTGTTGCTCTTCTCTGAACCCTTTCCAATACCAGGACGTCCTTCTTGAGGACCGGTGCCCAGAACTGGATGGCATACTCCAGGTGCGGCCTCACCAGGGACTTGTATAATGGGAGAATTATTGATTTATCCCTGAAGTTAATCCCTTTCTTGATGCATGCCAACACTTTGTTAGCTTTGCCTGCAGCAGCTTGGCATTGCATGCCACTGCTGAGCCTGTTCTCTACTAGGACCCCTAGGTCTTTTTCCATCCTTGATTCCCCCAGGGGCTCTCCCCCTAGTGAGTAATTTGCATTCATGTTCTTGGTACCCAAATGCATTATCTTACATTTTTCTATGTTAAATCTCATTTGCCACTTGTCTGCCCACCCCATTAATTTATTTAGATCTTCTTGCAGTGTTTCCACATCCTGTGGAGAATTTATTGCTCTGCTTAGCTTGGTATCATCCGCAAATATTGAGATTGAGTTCTTCACCCCGTTCTCCAAATCATTTATGAATAAATTGAATAGGATTGGTCCCAGGACAGAACCCTGGGGACCCCACTTTCTACACCAGACCATTCTGAGTATTCCCCATTTATCACCACCCTCTGGACTCTCCCCTGCAGCCAGTTTTCAATCCTTGTATTCACCCTTTGATCCATGTTGAGGGACCTTAGTTTGTACAGTAAACGTTTATGGGGAACTGTATCAAATGCCTTTGCAAAATCCAGATACACCACGTCTACAGGCCTTCCCTTATCTAGATGGTCGCTCACCTCCTCATAGAAGGTTAATAGATTGGTTTGGCAAGAACGATTTTTCATGAAACCATGTTGATTACTGCTAATGATACCGTTCTCGTTACAATAGTCTTGTATATAATCCCTTATTATTCCCTCCAAGAGCTTGCATATTATTGATGTTAAGCTAACTGGTCTATAATTCCCGGGGAAATGTCTTGGTCCTTTTTTATATATTGGCACCACATTGGCTTTCTTCCAATCAGCTGGTATCATACCAGTCAGAAAACTGCTCTTAAAGATTAAGTACAAGGGTCTGGCAATTACTTGGCTAACTTCCCTCAGGTGCAAGCCATCTGGGCCCGGTGACTTATTGGTGTTCAGTTTTTCCAGCCTATACCTGATTTTATCCTCAGTCAGCCATGAGGGTGTTTCCTGTGACTTGTCTTGAGGACCAGCATTGTGGTTCTGCATAATTGAGCCCCCCATTTCCTTTGTGAATACCGAGGAGAAAAATGAGTTTAACACCTTTGCCATTTCTCCATCCTCTGTAACCAGGTTACCCGTGTCATTCTTTGCGGGGCCAATATGATATGACCTCCCTCTCTTACCATTTATATACTTAAAGAATTTCTTGGGATTCCTTTTGCTCTCTTCAGCTATGTATCTTTCATGTTCAATCTTAGCTGCTCTGATTGCAACTTTGCATTCCTTATTGCTTGTTTTATAGATATGAAAGTCTGACTGAGACCCCTCCGCCTTGTATTTTTCGAAGGCCTTCTTTTTTGCTTTTATGTGCGCCTTTATATCGGCATTAAGCCATCCTGGTCTTTGATTAGCTCTTTTAAATTTATTTCCTGCTGGGATACACTGGCTAATACCTTTGTTTAGTTTGTTCTTGAAGCATTCCCATTTTTCCTCCGTATTCATTGTCCCTAGAGTTTTATCCCAGCTAACATCTTCCAGCAATGAGCGTAGTTTTTGGAAGTTGGCTCTTTTAAAATTCAGTGTCTTCGTATTCCCCTTAGGTTTCCTAGATGTGTCATTTATACTAAAACTAATTGACCTGTGATCACTATTACCTAGATTGCCCCTTACTATCAGGTCTGTGTTGTTGGTAATCAGAAGGTCCAATAATGCTTTTCCTCTTGTTAGTGCATTTACCATCTGACCCATGAAATTATCCTGCAGGACATTTAAAAAATGGCGAGACTTAGCTGAACGTGCAGCACCAGTATGAGTGATAACACCAAATTTAACACACCTCCTCCCCATTCACACCTGAGACCTTGCAACACTAACGAGTCACATGACACCAGGGAGGGAAAATGGCTAATTGGGCCCAATTTGAACATTTTCAATTAGGGGTGTCAGCGGTTTAGACATTAATGGTTGTATGTTGAGTTATTTTGACGGGACAGCGAATTTACACTGTTATACAAGCTGTACACTCACTACTTTACATTATAGCAAAGTGACATTTCTTCAGTGCTATCACATGAAAAGATATAATGTCATACTGTAGCTTCTTCACTACCTATCACAGTTTCAGAGGCCCTGAAATACAAGGAAAGTACCAATACTCCCCACCCCCCCTCCCCCCACCCCCCCACACTCACACACACACCAAACAACCCCTTTCTAGAAAGTAGACATCCCAAGGAATTTGAGGCAGGGCAAGCATTTTGCAGATCTTATTTTTTGGCACAATGTTTTGAAAAATGAAAAAAGAAAATAAAAAATACATTTTTGTTTTCTTTCTTCATTCAAAAACTTGTGGCAACAAATAAGATCTGCAAAATAAACTGAAAGTGAAATGAGGAAATAACACCCTTTAAAAGCCTGAAGGTGGTCATTGAATTTTGGCTAGATGGTTAGTCTGCCAAAAAGTCTCTCACATGTGGTATTTCCATACTCAGGAGAAGTAGCAGAATGTGCTTTGGGATAAAATCCCACATTATCCATGGCATGTGTGAGAAATATCTCATTAAAGTGACAACTTTGTTTTAAAAAAACAAATTGTCATTTTCCAAACCCTTGTGGCAAAAAATAATATCTTCTATGGAGTCAACATACCTCACAAAAAATACCTTGGGGTGTCTACTTTCTAAAAAGTGGTCATTTGGGGTGAACTGTCCTGGCATTTTATGCCCAACATTCAAAGCTTCTGTTACACATCACCCACTATTCTAACCACTTGAAGACCAGACCATTTCTGACACATTTTGTTGCATGTAAAATTAGTGATTTTTACTGGAAAATTACTTTTAACCCCCAAACATTATATATACTTTTAAAGCATAGGCTCTAGAGAATAAAATGGCGGTTGTTGAATTTTTTAATGTCACATGGTATTTGTGCAACATTTTTTTTTTTAAACACAATTTTTGGGGGAAAACACTTTTTTGAATTTGAATGCACAATATATTACCCAATTGTTTGGTAGGATATAAAAGATGATGTTATGCAGAGCAAATAGATATCAAGAATTTCACACTTTAAAATTGCACATGCCATGCAAAAACGACAAGCTGCTTATTTTTTTTTTTTTTGTCATTCAAATTTTTTATTGGTTTTAAACAGATACAAGGTCTCAAAGTTACATACTCCCAATGTATCTAGAAAGTCTGATGTAGCTAGTTGATACCATACATGTTATGCCCCCCATAGGTTGTACACTTTAAGGAGTAGATAAACAGAAGCTACATGCAGTGGTAATAGTAGACATTTTAACCCATAGGTTCATAGAGGACTCACCCTGGATATAAAGTACAGTTGCTCGTCTTGCACATAAACCTGCAATTTATAAGACCGGCAATTGTACCCAGAAATGCATAACCAGACCTTGTAGAAAACAACATAGGGAAAAAAATTAAACAAGTAATAACAATAACAGCCATAGTGTCACGTCCCTGGTGGTAGAGTCTGACTTATGCAGTAGGCAACCTCTCTTACGGCCCTGGTTCCAGAACCCCTGGTAGAGTAGACAGGGAGCGCTGGAGCACAGGGGAGCATGAGGGCTGGATGGGACACAGGTGGTGGTATGAAGTTGTCCCGTAGTCCGTGCTAGACTAAAGAGTAGTGGTGCAGGCCGGGTCGTTAACTTGCGGTCAGAGTGGTACCGAAGGAGCAGGCAATCGGATGGTCGGGTGCAGACAGGGTCGTTAACAGGCAGGCAGGTGAGGTACAGAAGGAACAGGCAGTTGGATGGTCGTAGACAAGCTGGGGGTCGGTGCAGGCAGCGTTCAAGCAGACGTGGGCTCAGGCCGGGTCACAGGTAATCAGGAAGCTCAGAACGGGTAGCTCAGGAACACAGTAATGCTGTAGAACGGACAGCACTTGCCTACAGGAAGCAGGAAGTTTAAATAGAGCTGCCCATCAAGGAATTAGAGGAAACAACAACCAACTGTAATTAACCCTCCGCACAATCTTCTTCTAACACATAGCAACTAGTCCTCACTTGCCATATTCAGGTTAATTTTCAAGTGCTTTTCAATGTATTGCCAATGTATTCTAGCAGCTTCAAAGGATATTGGTTAACTTGTAGGTTTTAATCCACACTTCCCACTTCTGTTTGAAGGTGTCCCTATTGCCATGAATACTGGCATATGAGTGTTCATATGAGCAATGTAAATTCACCCCAGAGACCACCTCTGTGAGTGTAGGGGCTACATCTTTTTTAGTTTGTTGCAAAATTCTCTATAGAGAGTCCTATTAGTGCCAATGCCGGCGAGGAATGGGTTATGATCCCTGTAATAGACGAGATCAGTTTAAAAACAGAATTCCAGAAGCTGGTTACTAAACTACAATGTGTATGTGTAACAGGTTCCCAGGTTGCCTGCAGTTACGCCAGCAATCTGGGGAGTGTTCTTTATAAATTTTAGATAGTCGGACTGGCGTCAGGTACCACCAATAGAGTATTTTATAAACATTTTCCCAGTGTGACACAAAATGAGAAGCTCCTAAGCTGCATCTGATTGCTTGGATCCATTCTTGCTCTGAGTATGATCTACCTAGTTCCTGTTCCCATTTCAGTATCGTATAGGGAATAAAGAAGAGATATACCTCTTTTTTGGGTAGAGTCTCTATGATAAAATTCCCAGATTCTTTTATCCAGAGCTATGGTATCAGAAGTTAAGGTATGAATGAGATGTTGGATCTGAAACATCTTAAACATATCTCTGTGTTTGATTTCTTCTGGGATCTCCTGAGCGGTCTCCAGGTGACATCAGTATGATGAAACCATTAGAGCGTTGCTTATGTGCGTCATTTCTGGGTGTCAGAGCCACATACTGTTTGGTTACAAATGGCTCTCCCCAAGCACTTCAAGCTGCTTTTTTTGAGCGTGTTTTATTATATTTTTATTGCTTTGGAAATTGTTACTATTTAAATAAAATGTAATTTTAAATGATGCTACTCTATGGGAAGCCTCTCTATTTTTCACACACACCTGACCGCAGGAAAGGACACCACCAAGACGGACTACAAGGTTCAGGCTGGACCCACTGCACAGTGACGTAGGACTGAACACGCTGTACCCCGCAGAGGGGTGAAACTATCTGAATTGTTTTATACTGATTTAAGCTGAGCATTGTAAGCACCCCATTGTATTACTAGTGTATATTAGAACAGCGCCATACCTACTCCTGTTCATATCACTCTAATGAACCAGAGGATGCCGCTGTGTTGAAGACTTCTAATAGGTGTGGAACAAAGGTATCAGAGAAAGATTGGTATTACTTTTCTGAAAATCCATCTAGTCATGGTGATTTGTTCAGTGCCAGGGCTTTATTGATTTCCTCAGTGGAGAACTGAGCATTAACCAGTTCAGATCTGCGCTATAGCCAAAAGACGGCTACAGCACGGCTCTGAAATGCCCGGAGGACACACCCAGGGACACAGTTAACCCCTTCATTGCCCCCTTCAGGTTAACCCCTTCACTGCCAATGACATTTATACAGTAATCAGAGGAGATTTAAATTTCTGATCGCTGTATAAATTTTGTGCCTATTTTGGGGTTAGTTAAATAGGCTATTTTTGTTTTTCCTTGCCTTGCTTTAATTTGTTGGGCCAGTATTTTCCCTGTCTTATTCTCAGAGGAATAATAGGAAGCTTTTAAGCATTTAAAGCAGAACTCCGGGATTTTCAAAAGATCCCCCATTAGTACACTCCTACACTAAATACTAAACGGTTATTACATTTATGGTCGTAGCCCTCTTACCAAAGATAGATGTGGATCACATAAACACGTGACAAGACTTACAACATAAATAGACCTGAGGTGTGCCCTGGTCATCTGGTTGGTATGCCAAGCGAAGGGGGCATACCCTATATAAGTAATGGAGATTGTGGAGAAGAATGTGCTGAGAAGTGGCCTAAAAAAGGGGGATGGGAGGGAGGGTATCGCACACTGGAACCGGCCAAGAGCATGGGGGAGTGAGCTGCTTAAATACCCTCCAGGCTCCTCCCATAAGTTCAGGCCACCAAATTGGCCTTCTTATTTATGGTCGTAGCCCTCTGACCGAAGATAGATGTGGATCACATAAACGCGCGACAAGACTTACAACATAAATTGACCTGAGGTGTGCCCTGGTCTTCTGGTCGGTATGCCAAGCGAAGGGGGCAAAAATATCCAGTTTTAGGGAAGTAGCCCTTTATTGGTACTGTTATCATTGAGCAAGTTTAGTGAAGGTTTATGACATCTCCAGCTGAGGATTTGGAATGTATCTAGCAAATTCCTTGATCACTAAGTGTGTTCCTGCAAGCTGAGATGCAGCCAAGGCTGCTCCAATCCGGAAGGAATGTCCAGAGTACCAACCGGGGTCAAAGCCTAAGTTGACCCATAGGATCTTAACGTGCCTGATAAATTGGCTGCCACTCAGAGGGCTGGTTGGAAAAGGCGATGACGGGCTACAGTCAGATTGACTTGGCAGGTGAGACAGTAGCTGGTCGAGTACCACCACTGGGCACCAGGCGTTGTTAGTCTGAAAGAGGGTGATGTCGATGCTGAATTGTTGAGTTCTGGAGACCGCAAGATGAAGGACATAATAGTCTTGAATGCTAGTCAGGTGGCGTCTGCATAGTATCTGGCTGCTAGTGCCATTAAAGGTGAATTCCCTATGCCACTGAAAACCATAGAAGGCCAGGTAGATGTCCGCTTGGATGACTAGATTGGGCAGAACCCCAAATGGGAACAGGCAAGGATTTAGACATGTCCCTAAAGATAGCATTGGTGATGGGTAAGCCATTGGCTACGGGCTGATGTTTCTGGATGCCACGTATGAGGGATCTCATTGTGTGGGCTATGAACACAGACTGCTTTCCAGGGTCCTGTAAGGACAGGAAATGCTGGAGGCCTGCTGGGTATAGCTTGATAGTTACAGCCACTCACTAGCAGAAGTCAATCCGACGAAAAGCGTCTAACTGTATGGTAGCTCCATGTGGGTCGGATGCCAGTGCTCGTAGATTCCCTGCTGGTCGGGGTTGATGGTTTTGTGTGCCAATACGGTGTCTGCAGCGGCTCTGTGAATGGCCAGCGTCTGGCTCATATGAATATATGGATATACGTTATGCCGTGTGTTATCTAAGATCTGGTAAGGAGAATACCTAGGGGGTGACCTCTTGGTGCTGATTCTTTTTCCTTTATGCCATTTTTTTTATGCTATTTTTGAATAAATGTGTTTTAAGCGATATCACGCTATTGTGATCTCTTGCACTTTTCATGTACTTGCTCTGTCTGCTGACCTGTGGGAGGGACAAGGCTGCCAGTGTATTACAGTGTCTGGGTTGCACTAAAAGTCTAACAAGCTTGTAAGAATGCTAAGCACTGGATCATGGTAAGAGTCCAACTGTGGGTGAAGGGAGTCCCTATGCTCCTGAGCACGAGGAGGATTATGTGGGAATTACAGACACCTGTCAGCGTATTCTATCACTAACACTTGTGGACTTGTTACCTTCTCTCACTGCTACTGGGACTCGTGGAAGTGTTTAAGACACTCACATGGAGGATTCTCAACATTGCAACTTTTGGACACTCTAGAAAGCATTTAGCGCTGCTGTATGTGTTAATTGTATTATTGACCTATGGTTATATAGCTTGATAATGTTATGAGAAAGAGCCAGCTACGTGTGGCAATACGATACAAAGGATAGGACATTCCTTGTGTCATGTGTCGTTGCTCCAGAGGGTGAGCTGCTGCCCTAATGGGATAGAGTTAACAAAAGGGGGATGACTAACTATAATCGGGGACCTGAAGGATTCTCGTGGCCATGGCCCTGCGAACCAGTGATGGCCAAAAATTGCAGTGACACCTGTGGAGGCTGCGGTATCCGTGACTACCTGAGGTGATAAAGCTGATGCTAACGGAATAAACAGATATGCTGTTCCTGAAAGTTGAGGGGTGTTTAGTAACTGTATGAGAGCACCAGTTCGCCGTACGGTGGAGGATTGGCAAGTAGCCCAAAACAGGGAATGTAGATCGGCAAAAGTGGTGGCAGAAAAGCTCTGTGTCAATGACACTCCAGTTTGAAGAGCAGCCTGCAGAGCTCAGGCTTCCTGGCTGTAGTGGGGTAGGGAGCGCACCTGCACCGCAGCTCTGCTGTGAGTTTGGGGATGGTCCATCCCCTGAGGGGCTCTCTGAGCCCGCAGAGGGTGACAGAGGGGTGGGTATGAAGTCCGCACTGCTGGCCCATGACATGGCTGCGACTATAAGACAAAACAAGGGGGAGCGTGTGTCAAGAGGAGTCATAGCAGCATGATAGTGCAGAATAATGTGACAGAGAGACCCGTGAACTACACCTGACTGACGCTCTAGTAGGGAGGTCCTGGTAAGGATCGAAGTCTGGTCAACTGGAAACCTGTAGTAGGGGTGACATGAGTGAAAAATGTATATCCCTTTTATTTTCTTGAACGGACTGTCCCACCACTGTTACGCAGTTAACTCTGATGAAGACGTGAACCCCATGTTGGGGTGTTTTTTTTTTTTTTTTGCTTTTTTTTTTTTTTTAGGCAAACATCCAACCTGATGCAGGATGGGTCCTGAACTCAACTGACCTGGAGAAATGACAGAGAAAATGATGAGTGGCTCGTGAGTGATTGCCACTAAAGAGGAGCAGCCGATTAAGTGCGACTAAAATGGTGTGTGGCTTTTTGTGTGCCACTGAGAATGTGGTTGTAAGGATTTGTGTGTACCTGCTCACAGCGATTGCGAGGGGTTGATGTAATATGTGCTTGCAGCGATTGCAAGTATGTGTGCTTGCAGCGATTGCAAGTGTGTGTGCTTACAGGGATTGCAAGTGTGTGTGCTTACAGGGATTGCAAGTGTGTGTGCGTATAGCACTTGCAAGGGGTTGATGTAATGCGCTTGCAACGACTGCAAGTGTGTGTTCTCGCAGCGATTTCAAGGGATTGTGTAGATGCGTGGTCGCAGCGATTGCAAGGAGTATATGTAAATACATATTTGCAGCGATTGCAAGAAGTTTAGTGTGCGTGCTTGCAGCGATTGCGAGGGATTTGTGTTGATGTGTGCTTGCAGTGATTACAAGCAGTTATTGTAAATACGTACTTGCAGCATTTGCAAGTGTGTGTGCTTGCAGCGATTGCGAGGGATTGTGTAGTTGCGCGCTCGCAGCGATTGTGAGGAGTTAATGTAAGTACATGCTATAGCAGCGATTGCAAGAAGTTTGGTATGTATAGTCGCAGTGATGGCGAGGGATTTTTTGATGCGTACTCGAAGCAATTGCGACGAGTATATGTAAATACACATTTTGCAGCAGTTGCAAGAAGTTTAGTAGGCGTGGTCGCAGCAATTGCAAGGGTTTTGTGTAGATGCGTGCTTGCAGCGATTGCGAAGAGTATATGTAAATACATATTTGCAGTGATTGCAAGAAGTTTAGTATACGTGCTTGCAGCGATCGTAAGGATTTGAATTGATGCATGCTTGCAGTGATTGCGAGGGGTTAATCTAAATACTTGCTTGCAGCGATTGCAAGTATGTGTGTTCGCAGCAATTGCGTAGATGCACACTCGCAGCGATTGCGAGGAGTTAATGTAAGTAGGTGCTTGCAGCAATTGCAGGAAGTTTGGTATGCATGCTCGCAAAGGATTTGTGTTGATGCGTGTTCGCAGCGACTGCGAAGAGTTAATGTAAATACATGCTTGCAGCGACTGCAATGCGTTTGTTTATGCGTGCTTGCAGCGATTGCAAAGGATTTAGGTTGATGCATGCTCGCAGCGATTGCAAGGAATTCATGTAAATACGTGCTTGCAGTGATTGCAAGAAGTTTTGTTTATGGGTGCTTGTAGCAACTGCGAAGAGGTCTATGTTGATCCGTGCTCACAGTGATTGCAAAGAGTTTATGTAAATACGTGCTTTGCGGCAATTGCAAGTAGTTTGCGTTTGTGCGTGCTCGTAGCGATTGCAAGGGGTTTACGTAAATGCGTGCTGGCAGAGATTTGCAAAGAGTTATGCACGTGCATGCTTACCGTAACGCGTGGCGTAATGCTTGTACCTGTGCTTGCAGCGATTGCAAGACGTTGTGCTCATATGCGCGCTTGCTGCAATTTGCAAGTGACGTTTAGGAGTGCTTGCAGCGATTGCGAGAAGTTGTACTTAGTTGTGTTTGCAACGTTTGTGAAAAAGTGGCTGTCACTGAAGGTGTGTTTATGGTGAATGTGAGATATAGCATATCTGTTTGTGCTTGCCGCGTAGTGTAGTGCTGTCAAAGATGTGCTTGCAACGATTGCAAGGGTCTGTGCAGCTGAAGGCGAGTTTGCAGCGATTACAAAAAAGTCATCTACTGATAGGCAAACATGAGGATAGCAGAAATTGAATGTGCCGGAATGCATTGTCACCGTGACTTTTCGTAATTGTCTTTGGAGTAGAACCTTGACCGATATGAATCGGTAGGCAGGGGGATGATGTGCACAGAGTGATGAAATGAACCAATGCTAATCGGTAGTAGGCAATAACATGAACCAATGCGAATCGGTAGTAGGAAATAACATGAAGCAATGCGAATCGGTGGTAGGAAATAACATGAACCGATGCGAATTGGTGGTATGAAAATGACAAACCGAGGCGAACCGGTGGTATGAAAGCAACATGAACCGATGCAAATCGGTGGTATGAAAACGACATGAACCGATGCGAATCAGTGATATGAAAACGACACGAACCGATGCGAATCGGTGGTATGAAAATGACATGAACTGATGCAAATCGGTGGTATGAAAATGACATGAACCAATGCGAATCGGTGGTATGAAAATAACATGAACCAATGCGAATCGGTGGTATGAAAATGACAAACCGAGGTGAACTGGTGGTATGAAAGCAACACGAACCGATGCAAATCGGTGGTATGAAAACGTCATGAACCGATGAGAATCAGTGATATGAAAACAACATGAACCGATGCGAAACGGTGGTATGAAAATGACATGAACCAATGCGAATCGGTGGCATGAAAATGACATGAACTGATGCAAATCGGTGGTATGAAAATGACAAACCGAGGTGAACTGGTGGTATGAAAGCAACATGAACCGATGCAAATCGGTGGTATGAAAACGACATGAACCGATGCGAATCGGTGGTATGAAAATGACATGAACTGATGCAAATCGGTGGCATGAAAATGACATGAACCGATGCGAATCAGTGGTATGAAAATGACATGGACCGATGCAATTCGTTGGTATGAAAATTACATGAACCAATGTGAATCGTTAGGTAGGGTAACGATGAACAGAGAAATGACACGAACCGATTTGAATCGGTAGTAAGGACTGACCTGAATGAATGTGAATCTGTGGTAGGGAAATGATATGAAAGGACACGAATCGGTAGTAAGAAATAACATGGACCAATGTAAACCGGTAATGGGGAAATAACATGAACCAGTTAGGTAGGGTAACGATGAATAGAGAAATGACACGAACCGATTCGAATCGGTAAGGACTGGCCAGAACGGATGAGAATCGGTGGTAGGGAAATGACGTGAATCGATGCGAATAGGTAGTGGGAAATGGTATGAACCGGTAGGAAGGGTAACCAATAGGGAGAATAGCGTGGCCAGGTAATCAACGTGACCGATTAGAATCGGTAAGTAGGTTCTAACCGGACTGTAGTAAGTATCTGATACGAATCGGTTGTGGGGTAGGACATGCACCGATGCAGATCGGTAGGCAGGGAGATGACACGAAAAGAGTAAATGACATGAACCGATCGAAATCGGTTGAAGGGAAAGGCATGAACCGATACAAAACGGTAGATAGAGTAATAGTACGAACAGAGTAAGTGACATAGCCCGATGAGAATCAGTGTGTGTAATGAATCTGATACGAACCGTTGTGCCGCCAACTCGACTAGGTTTCGAATCAGACAGTGGTAAGCATGCAATGGATTTGATAAGAATCGATTGTGGGGTGAATGACGTGACCAATATGAATTGGTTATAGCGTGCATGAAATTAACCTGATACGAGTTGGCTGCAGAGTGTATGTTGCCCTTTTTTTTTTTCTTGTTGTTCGTTTTTTTTCTTTTTTCCTGTCATCCGTTTTTTTTTTTTTTGGCAGAAAGCTCATCCAAGCCTATTTCAGGATGGAACAACCTGAACTCAACTGACCTAGGGGAGAAACCATAGGCAAGAGACGTGAGTGACCGAACTGTATGCCACTGGAACCAATGAGTGGTCGGATCGTGTGTTACTAGAGAAGTGCTTGCAATGATCGCAAGAAAGCGGCCTCATCAGGGAGATGAGGACAAATTGCACCGACTTGGGTCGGAGTTATGCAGCTGGAGTAACGTGTGTGTTTTCAGTAAGTGTGACCGTATGAATGGTCTGAGTAACGACTGTGTGCTTGTGGCAGGAGCCCCGCGAAGAAGAGGATACGAAACACTAAATCGCCGATGCGAATGGGATTTGAATCGGGCCATCATAGCTTGTATAGGGTGCCACACCCTCCTCCAAAACTGAACACATACCAACCACCCAACCCCCGAGGCTAATCAAGTGCAGTCAAGGTCCAGGTGGGTCTAATTACCACCTCATCCAGCCACAGAACCTGTGCAATCAATACATGCTAATCTCCAAATGCATGAGGAGGCAACCCCATAGACAGTGAATGCTGTCTGCAAGTTGAAGCCTGTCAAGCGATATTGGACAACGATCGACGGTGTCTTGGAGGCTTAGATCTACGAACGAAGCATATGTTTGTGGATGGGATGACAAACAAGGCAGGAGGGAACCTGTGAATCTACTATGCCTGTGCCGAATGATATTGGGGCACGACCAGCAGCAACTCGGAGGCCGCTAAGTACAAAAGGGATGCAGGATAGGAAACATAACGTATTGTAACATTGCGTAAGACATGAAAAGGTTTGAATCCTACCTGCAACAGCAATTGAGAACCGCCGATAAAGACCACAAACTGAGACGCTGCAACACACTGGTAATCGAATGCACAGATTCACAAACATTAAGTGAGCTGGGGAGAGTCGGCCCAGAGACATGTGCTATCGCACACTGGAACCGACCAAGAGCATGGGGGAGTGAGCTGCTTAAATACCCTGCAGGCTCCTCCCATAAGTTCAGGCCACCAAATTGGCCTTCTTATTTGTGAGATTCCTTACCTTTGAAGAGATGTTCAATTTAATTTACAGCAAGTGGTCTCTCTAGTTTAAAATATGCAGGCATGTAATTAGCTAGGAAGGCTCTATTAGAAGGATGATTGCATCATATCCTCTTCTCTCTGTTTAGACTACATTTCCCATCAGGCATTGCACATTTCAATGAATGTGGGAGGTACACTAGTCCTGTACATGTAAATACGAACAAACCCACTTCAACATAAATCACACCCCTCATTCTGCAGCCAGGCCCACTAACCAGTAACACACAGCATGTCTTCTCTACTCTCCAGCCACAGGAGATAAACATATTGCCCTTACATGCTTTACTGAACTGTACGCACATCCCATAATGATATATTATACACACTGTACTCAGATGTAATTCAGTATTAGAAATATTCCTCCTCCTGCTGTAGATTTGAGATCGTTATAACAGCAATCAGTGCTGATATGGTGTATGAGAGAACATTCCTAGATGCAATACAGAAAGAAAGAGCCCTGATGCTTTACATCAGCATGTGGCACACGTAAATGTTGGCATGAGAAAAAATAAAAAAGTGCAGCGATAACTTACTAATCAATAACACAATAATGGTGGAACCCTCTAATGCATAGAAATTATTATTATTATACAGGATTTATATAGCGCCAACAGTTTGCGCAGCGCTTTATAATAATAGGGCAAACAGTACAGTTACAATACAATACAGGGGGAATCAGAGGGCCCTGCTCATTAGAGCTTACAATCTAGAAGAGAGGGTCAAGTGAAACAAAAGGTAATAACTGTGGGGCATAAACTGATGAAGAAAATGAAAATACATTTGTTAGGTGTGGGTAGAATAAGCTTCTCTGAAGAGGAGGGTTTTCAGGGATCGTCTAAAAGCTAGCAGAGTAGGAGATACTTGGACAGGTTGGGGTAAGGAGTTCCATAGGATTGGAGAGGCTCTGGAAAAGTCCTGGAGGCGAGCAAAGGTGACGATGGAGCTAGAGAGCAGGAGGTCTTGAGAGGAATGAAGAGAACGATTAGGTTGGTATTTCGAGACTAGGCTGGTGATGTAGCTGGGGGCTAAATTGTGGATAGCTTTGTAGGTTGTTGTATTTTGAATTTAATTTGTTGGGTGAGCAAGAGCCAGTGGAGGGATTGACAGAGAGGAGTAGCAGACACAGAGCGATTGGTAAGGTGGATGAGTCTGGCAGCAGCATTCATGATGGATTGAAGGGAGGATAGCCTGTGTAGAAGTAAGCCATTGAGAAGGGAGTTGCAGTAGTCGAGGTGAGAGATGACCAGAGAGTGAATTAAGAGCTTTGTTGTGTCATTGGTTAGAAAGGGGCGTATTTTTGAGATGTTGCGGAGGTTGAGGCGGCAGGATTTGGACAGTGATTGGATGTGGGGCTTAAAGGAGAGTTCAGAGTCCAGGACTACGCCTAGGACCTTGGCATGTGGGGATGGGCTGATAGTTGTGCCATCGATTATGACAGAGAGATTGGGGGAAGGGGCACGTGGTGGAGGAAAAATAAGTTCAGTTTTGGATAGATTAAGTTTGAGAAAGTGGTGTGACATCCAGACCGCTATATCTTTTAGTAAATTAGTGATACATGAGGTGACTGAGGGAGTGAGCTGAGGGGTAGAGTGATAGATTTGAGTGTCATCAGCATACAGATAGTACTGGAAGCCATGGGAGGCTGACCCAGGGAGGAGGTGTAGATTGGAAATATGAGCGGCCCAAGATCAGAACCTTGGGGAACCCCAATGAAGAAAGGAAGAGGAGGAAGTAGAGTTGTAAGTAACACTAAAGGTGCGATTAGATAGGTAGGAAGAGAACCATCGATGAGTACAATCACGGAGATCAATGGCATGGAGTTTTTGGAGGAGGGGGTGGTCACCTGTATCAAAGGCAGCAGAAAGGTCCAAGAGTAGGAGTACAGAATAGTGTCCATTGCTTTTGGCAGTTTTTTTATATAATACATTTTTATTAATTTTCAAGACAAGAAGAAAGTTGCACATACAAAGTAGCATATAACCAAAGGCAATGAGACAGGAATACATGGGCAAATATAGATGTAAATGTGTCTGACCTAATTTGGAACATTGGCCTGCCATGGGCACCCACAACCAGCCGAACTCTGCTGTCCGTTTCCTGATTGTTTGAGAGCAGGAGGGTCCCCCCCTGCCGGCACCCCAACCGGGAGCATACTGTGCCGGACAGATGGGGAGCCATCTCCCCCCCCCCCATAGAATGTCAACTGCATAGCGACATCACATTGGACAGCAGAGAATATTAATTGCGGCTATATAGCGGTCAGATCGCCCAAAATCAAGCTGTAGCCTGCTATAACTTTAAGTCTTTGATGAACTACCTTTGCATATTACTAAAAAGAAGAGGTCAAAATAGCTGGGAGATAAAGAAGAGAATTAGAGAAGTAAAGAAGAGGGGATAGAATAGTGAGAAAGAGAAGAGATATAGATAGGGGAATTAAAGATTAGGTCAAGAAGTTCCCAGCCGGCATGGGGTGAAAGACTTTAAGATAACTATCCAAAACAATATTTATGGTAGGATATACAGTGTGACACGCTGCTATTACTAAAGCTAATGCTGAGGGCCTAGGGTATAGAATGAGTGGTCGGCAAAGATGCGGGGGAGCCCCCCTTCAACACCGGGTCAGGGGATGAGATAGTATCTTTGTAGGTGCTTGTGGTCTTAAATTCAAACCATGAGGCCCAGATTTAGGTGTGTTTGCCAGATTCCCCTCTCGACAGGTATGTAAGTTCCTCCATTTTGCACAAATCATTCACCTTTTGCAACCAAAGTTTACTGGAGGGTGTTTGTGGTTTGTTCCACATAAGAGGAATAAGGGACTTGGCCGCATTAAGAAGGTGTGGTGTCATAGAACGCTTATATTGACCAATAGTTTCTGTGGTCATGTGAAAGAGTACAGTCCAGGGCTCCAGAGGGAGAACGGATCCAGTGATTGAGTTGATGAGTCTGAGTATTTCAGACCAGTAGGGCTTGATAAGTGGGCAGTGCCACCATATATGCGCATGTGAGGCCACTTGACCACAGTTCCTCCAGCATAGAGCAGGGTTGGTGGGAGAAATATGGTGCATTTTGGTTGGTGTGTAATACCACCTTGCAAGCAATTTATAGTTTGTCTCTGCCGTTTTTGAGGAAATGGAGGAAGTGTGGGTGAGGGCTAGTATTTTGTCCTTTTGGGTGTCTGTTAGTGAGGTGCTTAGCTCATTTTCCCAGCGGTTCAGATATTCCGGGTAGCCGTGATATTGTAGGGAGATGAGAGCCTTGTAAAATTGTGATATTACATGTAACAGAGGTTACTTTGGAAAAAAGATGGCCTCGATGGCTGTAAGCTCATGGACAGATCTTAGTGGTTGTGGTAGAGATTGAATAAACTGCTTAAGCTGTGAGTACCTGAAAACGTTCTATGAAGATATTCAATCTTGAGCTAACAATGGATTGTAAAGGTTTAAGAGAGTTGCTTTGGAGGACATGGTGTAGGCAGAGACGGCGATCAGAGTACCATGTATTAAATCCCTTATCCAATTTGCCCGGAAGGAAATAGTCATGGTTCGTTAAAGGCATAAGGAGGGAATTATAGGACCAGGAAAGTTTCTTGTGCAGTATATCCCAGGAGGATAATGAGGAAATCGTTAGGGGGGAGGCTGAAGGTGAAAGAAATCTGTGCCTGGGAGGGATCCAAGGAGTGCCATCCAATTCTGTGCCACTTAGTTCATATTCTAGTCTGACCCATGATTTGCCATCTCTTTTGTATTTCCAATCTGAAACTCTACCTAGGACAATAGCATAATAATACATTTTCAAGTCTGGTAGGGCCAGACCCCCAGAGCCCTTAGAGCGGAAGAGAGTAGCTCCGGAGATTCTGGGGCGTCTGCTCCCCCAGATGAAGCGGGAAATCATGGTTTGAAGTGTTGTAAAGAAGCCAGGTGGAATCCCCATGGGTATCATCTGGAATAGAAAAAGGATGCGAGGGAGGATATTCATCTTAATCACTGCTATTTTCCCCAGCCAGGAGTGGGAGAGGTAGGACCAGGATCTAAGATCTTTTTTAATGGTATTCAGTAGGGGAATATAATTACATCTGAACAGGGAATGAAGTTGAGGGGTCAAATGGATGCCCAGGTATTTTAGGGTTGTCGACTGCCAGCGGAACGGTAGTATTGATTTTAGCGATGAGACCATTGAACTGGGGACATTAATGTTTAGAATTTCCTTTTTTTTAATCAGAAAAAGCTTTATTGAGACTCACAGCATATCAATAAGATAGTAGATCAAAAGTACATTACTGGTTCGAGTAAGAAATATTCTTCAGCGAGTCTGTAGCAGGTATAACAACAAAAGGGAAAGAAAAGAAAAGAGAAAAGATAATGATAGAAAGAAAAGGAAAAAGAAAACTACAGCATTACCCCGTGATCAGACTTTCCTTTAGCGCAAGAGCTGTCTACCCTCGGACAATTTAATGGTCGCCCACTGTGGCCTTGCCCCAACCTCAGACGCCATTGCCCCAAACTAATATTCTGCCAATAGTCAATTCCCTAGGCGCCAGCCCTGGAGTGTCTAACCATGGGGCCCACAGTTTATCAAACTTGTCTGCGCAATTTCGGTGTTGAAAGATATACTTCTCCAGTCGTAGCAAATCACCCATTCAAGAGATCCACTCCTTCAATGAAGGGAGGTCAGAATCCTTCCAATGGTGAAATATTAGTTTGCGTGCCTTAAAGAGTGCTCTGCCAATGGCCTGCTTTGTAATTTTTTTCAATAGGGAGATAATCCAGGACTCCTAAAAGAGCCGGTTTAGGGTCCAGCGGGATAGTAACCCCAAATACTTTAACAGTATTAATAACTCCAAGCCAGTAGATATGTAATTTTGGGCACCTCCGAAGGAGGAGAATCAAGTCTCCATGGTCTCTACAGCACCTGGGGCAATGCGGGTCCTCCCTCAGTCCCATTTTAAAGAGCTTAGCTGGCGTTAAATGAACCCGTAATAGAAGGTATAATTGTGTCTGCCGTTGCGACAGGTTAAGTGAGCACAATGGCACCGCCTGTAACACCTCCTCCCACTGCTCATCGTCTAACGGTCCCACATCTGTCACCCATTCATCTCCTATCTTCGATGGGAACCCTTCCAGGAAAGTACTTAATAACATATAATAGCATTGGGATATAAATCCCTTAAAGTGTACCACCTCAACTACATATTTAAACACCGGGGAGGGGGAGACCTCCCATGCTACTGTTTCAGTTTGAGCCTGAACCGCGTGCTGTAGTGTTAAGTAGCGAAACCACATGGATTGTGGAATTTCGAAGGTGGCCCTCATGTCTGAAAATGATCTCAGAGTACCGTTTACAAAGATCTGGGACAGGCGTGCCACCCCGTACTGTCTCCACTTGGGTCCGTCCGGTAGTTTATGCAGCTCTGGGTATAATTTATTGTCCCATACGGGGCTATACCCGGTGAACCCCTGTATGCCTTGCTACTGGCGAACCTTACTCCAGACCTTCTGCATAAGTACAAATGTGGGAAATCGTCTATTTGATTTCGCAAATGCCATCCAACCCCTCCGCCACATTGTCCACCCCTGTTACATGTCGTAATAATGCGAGAGTGGGATCCAACCGTTCCCCCTCTCCGACAGGTATAGCCCTAGCAATATGCTGCATCTGGGCGGCCAGATAGTAGATCCAGGGATTCGGCAGCGCCAGACCACCCGCATCTTTGGGCTTCTGTAATTGCTCTAGTCTAATCCTCGGAGCTCGAGATTGCCACAAGAATGAACGAAAAATAGCGTTAATAATGCGAAATTGTTTGAGGGGTATAACCATCGGAGAGTTGTGTAGGACATATAATAGTTGGGGCATAAAAAACATTTTAATGAGATTGGTTCTTCCCACTAGGGAAAGCTTGAATTTAGCCCATACTTTAGCCTTATCCCTAATCCTGCCCAACAAAGGGGAGAGGTTAAGAGAGGTATACTCAAGGGGGTTTGGTGTCACAAAAATGCCCAGATACTTAAAAGACCTCGACACTGGTATATCCTTAAGGGTAGTCATTCCCTCTTCCAACAGTCGGTCAAGGAGCATAAGGGAGGACTTGGTCCAATTAATAGTCAGACCTGAGCACACTCCAAATTCCCTTATCACTGTCATGGCTCGGTCGAGGGAGCTCCCCGTGTCGCCTAGTAATAGCACGGTATCGTCTGCATAGAGCATGACTTTTTCTTGTATAGGCCCATACCGGAATCCCTGAATCAACGAGTCCGCTCTAACCCTGGCCGCCATAGGCTCAATAGCTATTGCAAATAGGAGGGGTGACAACGGACACCCCTGCCTAGTGCCTCGAAACAATGGGAAAGGGTCGGATATTCTCCCTGCCTCCCTAATCACAGCCCTAGGCGAGAAATAAAGTAATTGTACCCAGGATAAAAAAGTATGGCCAAATCCCATCTTCTGCATTGTAGCCCACAGGTACGACCATTCAACACTGTCAAAGGCCTTGTGGGCGTCCAATGACAGCAGTGCCCGGTCCCCCTCATTATCGCCCTTCACCTGCAGATTAACAAATAGTCTACGTAGGTTATGTGAAGTAGATTTCTCCGGCATAAAGCCTGCTTGATCAGGGTGTATTAGAAAAGAGATGACTTTATTAAGTCGTAAGGCAAGGACCTTGGCCAATATCTTTATGTCAGTCTGCAGGAGAGAGATAGGTCTATATGATGCGGGGCTGAGAGGGTCTTTCCCTGGCTTCAGTATCAATACAATACAGGCCCTAGTCATGGATTCGGGGAGACAACCCTGCTCTCTTGCTGCCTCTAGGACTTTTAGCAATGGTGGCAGAACAATATCCCCATATTGTTTGTAAATCTCCATCGGGAGACCATCATCTCCGGGTGCCTTAAAGTTAGGAAAGGAGCCGACCGCCACCTCCAACTCTTCCAGGGTAATAGGGTAATCTAGCATCTGCCTCTGCCTCTCCGATAGACTCGGTAACTCCACCCCACCCAAGTACTGTCGCAGCTCCTCCTCAGAATAGTCTTGTCCCGATCTATATAGGTTAGAGTAAAAGTCGACCAGTCTTTTCAGGATGGCCTCTGGGTCATTAGTCATCCTACCTGTATCGTCTCGCAGTGCGCCTATTGACTGAGCCATACGTTGGGACTGCTCTATTTTTGCAAGAAGGCGGCCAGTTTGCTCGCCTTCCTCAAAAAAGGCCAGCTTCGTGAAAAATCTTTTCCTATCCGCTGCCGAATCGTGTATACGATTCAGCGCTTCCTGAGCACCCACCCACGACTCCCTATGTTGGACCGTAGGATCATCCAAATAGGCAGTCTCCAATTGACCAACCAGCCGTTCCATCTGTTCCCTCTGGGAGTGCGTGCGGTTTTTAATCTGAGTAATCTCTGTTATCATTACCCCCCGTAAAAAGGCCTTAAATGAGTCCCAAGTTACAAGCTGGTTAGGGGCCCTGTCGTGAAATCGCCAGAACTCAGCAATTCTAGCTGCAACCTGGCTGTGGGAAGGGAATAAGTGCAGCCAAAAAGCATTCAGCTTCCAGGGTGCCCTGGGCAGGGTACTACCCTGTCTTGTGTGTAGAAGGACCAGCAGAGGCAAGTGATCAGAGACACTTCTCACCAGATGCCGAACCTCCCCTACCAGACAGATCGCAGAGGGCTGACACAAGCAAATATCTATCCTGGATAAGGATATGTATGTTTTGGAAAAGCAGGTAAATTGCCTCTGTTGGGGATTCCCATGTCTCCACGGGTCCACCCACCCAACCTCCTCCACAAACTTCCTCAGAGCCGTTTTTCGAACTCCTCCCGTCAGTAGAGGCGGAGGATGCTTGTCAAGCATCGGGTCAAGGTAACAGTTCAGATCTCCCATTATAAAGAAGGGTAAATCTGGATGTCTCAGCTGATAGGTTAACAACTCTCAAAACAGCAGAATTAAACGGTGGGGGTATATAAACAAATGCAAGGGTACATTTCAGACAAAATATACGACAGGATAATATCACGTATCTGCCTTCACTGTCGATCAACTTATTTAGTTCCTGATAGTCATGGAGCCATGGATTAACACACTCACCCCCCTCAAGTAGGAGGTATGCGTGGAATGGTAGGACCATGCCGCCCAGGAATAGTTCAGACATGACACGGTTTCAGGCGTCAAATGGGTCTCCTGCAGGGCAAGTATGGCGGGAAGGGGTCTGCGCAGTACTGCAAGTACCATAGTTTGTTTAAGTGGGTTTTGGAGGCCCCTGACATTCCAGGCAATTATAGGTAGCGTAGACATGTTAAAGCCAAACAGTACTTACAGAACGTGGCGGGTTCAGGGCAGTGAGGACAGCACTTACCGATGACCCCAAATCCATTAGCTCCTGCAACTAATCGGTGTCCAGTTACTGTGTGTGGGTATAATGCTTTTTGCAACAAAAAATAGAAATTGTCAACAGATAAAGAAAAACCAATTATAACGGAAAGAACACACCGCCCCCTACCCAGCCGGGTGGGGCGGTATAGGTGAAACGGCTGGTACTCCTCCACGGGAACGATACAACCAGTTGAACTTGAAGGACAACAGTTACCTAACAGCGGCTCAAGCATCCTCAGAGCAAGAACTTCAGTTCGTTCCATCCTCCGCTGCTGCTGTATGGGAGTAACAATGAAAGTCAGAAAACTAGTATTCTACAAGCGCGTGCAAACCTGTTGTAGCTCCGTTGCTGTTCAACAATTACAAGGTAGTCATAGGCTCCCAGGCGAGCCCCGGGCCAAGCCACGGGGCTAGGGTTGCAAAGAAAAGGCATGTAAACTGCCTGCCAACTTTATACTTTCATATGGAAAGAGCAATCAGTCCTCCTCCGGGGGCGGTCTCCTGGCTTGCCTCAGAGTGCCCTCATCTTCATCCAGCCAGGCGGATGCCGCGGCAACCTTCTCAAAAAAGTATGCTTGTCCTCTGGACAGGATTCTGAGTTTGGCCGGGTAGAGCATGGCATAAGTGGCCTGGACCCTCTGGAGTCTCTTTTTCACTTCAGAGAACTTGGCCCTGCTGCGCTGTACTTCTGCGGAGTAGTCCGGGTAAAAGGAAATGGGGGCTCCATTATATTGCACATTTTTACGTTCTCTAGCAAGGCGAAGGACAATTTCCCTATCTTTGTAGTTTAGAAGCCTTGCTAGCAAAGTGCGTGGAGGGTGCCCCGCTGGGAGGGGCCTGGAGGGGACTCGATGTGCACGTTCCACGGAGTATAGTGCGGTAAAAACGTTGTTCCCGAACACCTCCAGGAGCCACCGCTCCGTGAATTCGGTGGGGTCCCTACCCTCTGTCTTCTCCGGGAGGCCCACTATACGGATGTTTGTTTCGTCTGAGACGATTTTTAATGTCTTCCCCTTTAAGCTCGTTTGCTTTAGCCATGCGTGCTGTAATTTGGGTTTTCCCGCAGTAACGGGGTCAGCTTGTCCTCCAAATCGCTTATGCCACCCTCAGCTGCCGTGGTGCGTTCCCTGATTTTCTGAAAATCATGGCGGAGTAGTCCCACCTCCTCCTTCAAGCCCCCTAGGTGTTCTTTCAAAGTGTCTACAGAGGCCGTGCACTTGTGCACCACTTTCAGTATTTCTGCCAGGGTAGGCTGTACTGTATCCCCCTCCTCCTCCGAGTCAGTGAGAACAGGGTCTGCCATATCTGGATGAGTCTGTGTGATATCATCCTGGGCCACTTGAAAAATAGCTGGAGTGTCATCTAAGGTCCCCTGTGAAGGCTGGGCTGCAGTGCCAGTCAATTTCTGTGTGTAATATAACATATCTTTAGGGGATCTTTAGTGGCTGCCTTAGGGGTTTTAGGCTGCTTACTTGCCTCTTTAGCCTTGTCCTTTTCCTGGAACTGGCGCTGTGGCATGGCCACACCGGTGACGGCGCCATTTTGGGTATCGGCTGGACCCCCGTCTTTTTCCTGTTTTTGGGTCATCATGGTGCCGGGATGAACTGCCGATGCTGCATGGACGTGACACATCCACAGTGAAGAAGGTGTCAGCCGAATCAGCGGATTAGGTCACCTGGGAGAAGGATTACTGCAGGATCAGGTACGGGAGCTCTGTGAGAAACGTCTACTCACATGCCGCTCCTGGCCACGCCCCCAATGTTTAGAATTTCCGATTTGGTCATATTAATTTTAAAATTGGACAAAGCTTGAAATTCTTGTAGAGCTGACATGAGGTTGGGTAAAGAAATGCGGGGTTGTTGAATATAGAAGAGGATATCATCCGCATACGCCGCATATTTATGGGATTCTTGGCCTACAGTTATCCCATGAATGTTGGGGTTGCTTCTGATAGAGGCTAGGAATGGTTCCAGGGATATGGCAAACAACAGGGGCGACAATGGGCACCCCTGTCTAGTGCCGTTCCCTAATGCAAAGGGCTCACTCAGTAGCCCATTCACCCTGACACGCGCCGTCGGGCAGGAGTACATTGCGAATATCCTATCCAACATCCGGGGGCCAAGGCCGAAGTGCTGTAGGGTCAAGCGAAGATAGGTCCAGTCCACCCTATCAAACGCCTTTTCGGCATCAGTAGACAAGAGAAGGGTGGTCTGGGCGTTTCTGCGGGTAAAGTGAATCAAGGAAAGAGTACGTAATGCATTATCTCTGGCTTCCCTTCCTGGTATGAATCCCGAATGATCTGCCGAGACCCATTTAGGTAAAAGGGGAAGCAGTCTATTCGCCAATACCTTGGCTATAAGCTTCATATCCACATTTAATAAAGAGATAGGGCGATAACTCCCGCAGTTCGTGGGATCTTTGTTAGGTTTGGGCAGAACTGTGATGTGTGCTGTAAGTGATTCTGGGCGGGGGGTTGAAGTTGCAGTTATGGAGTTGGCGTATTTAGTTAATCTAGGCAATAGAACCTCACTGAATTTTTTATAATAGGAAGCGGTAAACCCATCAGGACATGGGGCTTTCCCCGATGGCATTGATTTTAAGGCTAGCTGGAATTCTTCTAATTTAATATCTGATTCCAGAGCCTTAAGGACCTCAGAGTAGTATTGGCGTTTGTGAGTTGCCAAGGAAGTCAAGGATTTTTTTGTGCCTATTTCCGGGGGGGAGATGGCCCAAGTCACCCTTCATGTTGTACAGATCTGAATAAAAGTCTCTAAAAGCATCAGCGATTTGTCGTGAATTGTGGGCCATCCCCCCACCTGGCAGTTTAATTTTAGATATGAAATTAGCCGTTTTCTTGGCTTGAAGGGAGCGTGCAAGTTGTTCACCGGGCTTATTACCCCACTCATGTATTTTTTGGGCCACCGAGTAATATTTCCTATTCATGTCAGCTTGTAGAAGATTTCTAAGTTCTTCACGTTGCAGAGGGAGCTCCGCCAGGTGTGAAGCGTGAAGGGACAATTTGTGTTTTCGCTCCAGGTCAGTGACCTTTTTCAGCTTGTCCTTAAGCTCCGTGTTGTGTTTCCTTTTTTTTCCAGCCCCCAGTTCTATGAGTACTCCCCTCATAGTGGCTTTATGGGCTTCCCAGATCAGTGATTGGGGGTATCCCTGTTTGACATTTTCTTTAAAAAATAGCTCTATCTTTTTGGCAAAGGAGGCTGTGTCCACTGGATTAGATAACAGTGAATCGTTTAGTTTCCAGTTGTTCATGTGCATAGGGAGGGAGGGGAGAGACAGCCGGGCTGTCACAGGAGCATGGTCAGATAAGGTTGTTGTGCCTATGGAGGCAGAGCGTAGTAGTGGAAGATGGAAATGATCTATGAAGATATTCTCTATACCGGAATATGTGTTATGTGTTTTAGAAAAATATGAATAGTCCCTTCCTTTAGGGTGAAGTGTTCGCCAGACATCCATGAGTTGAGAGTCATGGAGTCGTTTCTTTATATGAGATATACGTTTAACCACTTCAGCCCCGGAAGGATTTCCAGCTTTAGGACCGGAGCCCTTTTTGCGATTTGGCGCTGCGTCGCTTTAACTGACAATTGCGCGGTCGTGCGGCGTTGTACCCAAACGAAATTTGCGTCCTTTTTTTCCCACAAATAGAGCTTTCTTTTGGTGGTATTTGATCACCTCTGCGTCATTTCTGATCGCCGCTATAAACAAAAGAAGAG
>BLSH010504309.1:104872-116042 GCA_018402905.1 Glandirana rugosa
ATAACTGAATGCGGATATGAGATTTTATTAACGTCTTTGTCTCTAGCCTCTCGTCCTTTCATGAAGCCTACTTGATCCAGATCAATATGTTCTGGTAAGATAGGCGTCAATCTTTCTGCAATTATTTTAGAGTATAGGCGTAAGTCAATATTAGTTAGAGATATTGGACGATAGTTACTGCATATCGTATGGTCCTTATCCGGCTTGGGAATCAAGGATATGTGTGCCTCCATGCTTTGTGGGGCGAATGGTTGAAGGGCAGATATAGCATTGAATGTTTTTCCTAATATTGGTGTCAATATTTCTCCAAACATTTTATAAAATCTAGGGGTGAATCCATCTGGTCCAGGACTTTTGCCTGGCACCAAAGATGATATTGCTTTTAGGATTTCTCCTTCTGTAATATTTTTATCCAGTTCCTCTCTTAAATCGTCAGGAACGGTAGGTAATGCTGTGTCTCTTATATATTGTTGTTTTTCTTTTAAGTGTATTTCTGCGTCTCTTTCTTGTCCCCAACTCGCGAGATTATATAAGTTTGAATAATACTCAAGAGACATTTTGATTCAAAAACATTTGTTTTTAAATTTTACGGTTTCTTTTTTTTTACTATATGTGACCAAGAGATTTCTGTATTATATACTTTGAGAATGCTAGTTCTATAACGGTGATGCTGATAGTTTGCCTTCAATGCTGTAAGGACTTGATTACACTATGTGGGGTAACCTGCATTTTTACACACTGGGTAAACTCAAATCACTGCTAGGGCACAGAGAAAACAAGTGTTGCAGGGCAGATATAATGAAGCATGTCTGCATTTTTTCACATCACAAATCACTGCACAGCAGTGCAATGCACTACGCTGCAGTGCAGTGACATGAATGAAGTATCACTATGTGATTCTTCAAATAAAGTTGAACGAAAAAAAAAAAGAAAAGAACAAAATAAAAACAGCTTTTACTGCAATATTGACCTACAATCTACAGATTTCCTCTTTTTTTCTGTTGTTAGAAGTCCTCAGTCTTTAGGACAGGATTATTCATATCAGTTCCACTGAGCCAGGTCTTCCTTGACCTGGCCCCAGCTTTTGACTGGACAGTGAAAGCTGAAGCAGCACAGTGATGAGTTCTGCTTTCTCTTCCTGTCAGTGTCCTTCTTGGGACTTGATTGACTTATTGTGCTGCTTCTTCCTCTTACGCTCCATCCCTGCCTATAGGCAGTGAAAAGGGTTCATACCAAGCAGGCCGATACAATGTTGTCATTTAAAAATGTAATGATATTAAAAAGCAGAATGCAACTGTACCTGAACACAAATCAAAGACACAATTTCATTTTTTAATAATCACAGCAACCTCATCCATCCATGTAGCCATGCCTTATTTTGTTAAACAACTCACTTTGAAACAGCCCCCACTCCCCAAGCATTTCTAGCCATGGCTATCTTGAGTAAGGGCAGATGATTCATGTAGCATTTACTTCATACAGTTCCTCTGCCCTTAATGTGATGACACCCTACAAAATCTTGTGCATGCAATATACAATGTACAATATACAGTACATGGGCTTCAGGTACACATTCACAAGGTTGGGCATACAGACAGGAGGGCATGCTTAGCTGAGAAAGCCTCTTCTCCCTTTCTCTTCCTCCATACGAAAGAAAAAAAGCCATAAAGACTCCTGAGATGTAGAACATAATTTCGTCCTAGGCAAGAAACCAAGAAGCAACTGAAGAAATGTAAATATAATGTTTCAATGTATGATTAGAGTCAAGAATATAATTAACCAACCAATCATGCTAATGATTATTCATTTTATATGTAGGTTGGCACACAATCACCAACTGAAACAGAAAACAGCTGTGTAGGGAATTAAAACTGGGTGAGGAATAGCCAAGCTCTGCTACTAAGATGAGCTTGTGGAAGGCAGTTTCATATCACAGGTTATACACCATGGCAAGACTGAGCACAGCAACAAGACACAAGGGGGTTGATTTACTAAATGCAAATATACTATGCACTGTAAGTCCACTTGCTCCAGAGCTTAGTAAATTAGGTAAAACTTCACTTTGCAAAGAATACTCAATCACATCACAAGGAAAATAAAAAACATCATTTTTGTTTGTTCATGATTGGATTATAGAAACCAGCAAAGCTTTTCTTAATTTCAGAGCTTCCCTCAGATCTAGATGAAATGCACTTAACCACTTCCCTACCGCTGTATGCAAAATGATGGCTGGGAAGTGGTTCAGTTATCCTGACTGGGCGTCATCTGACGTGTAGCAGGACAACATGACGGTGGAAGCTCTTCGCCGTGTGATCAGCCATGTCCATTCACGGCTGGTCACAGTGTAAACAGGAAAAAACGTTTATCGACTTTTCCACTACTCGCGTCTGCAGACGAAGGCTCTCCTGACAGGGGGGGCTGCGCTGATTGTTTATCAGTGCAGCCCCCCCCCTAGGGTCGCCACCCTAGACCACCAGGGAGCCGATCCTAGACCACCAGGGAACCCATCCTAGACCACCAGGTAAGGTGCACAGTGCCCAACATGGATGGCACTCAGTGCCAACTTCAGATGCCACCCTAAACCACCAGGGAATGGGTCATCTGTCATCTGCTGCCCACCAGTGCCCCCTATCAGTGCCCACCAGTGCCACCTATCAGTGCTGCCTATGAGTGCCCATCAGTGCCGCTTATCAGTGCCCATCAGTGCCCGTCAGTACTGCATATCAGTGTCACCTATCAGTGCCCGTCAGTGCTGCTTATCAGTGCCAATCAGTACTGCTTCATCAGTGCCCACCAGCGATGGCGAAAATGTACTTGTTTACAAAGTTTTGTGACAGAAACATTGAAAATGTTTTATTTTTTCAAACTTTTCAGTCTTTTTTTAAAAATAAAAACTGCAGAGGTGATCAAATACCACCAAAAGAAAGCTCTATTTGTGGGAACAAAATGATAAAAAAAGTGTTTGGGTACAGCGTTTCACGACTGCGCAATTGTCATTCAAAGCGCAACAACACTGAAAGATGAAAATTGGTCTGTAGGCAAGTGTTCTAAGTGCATGGTATTGAAGTGGTTAAAGTGCACTTGCAGTGCACAGTATATTTGCCTTTAATAAATCAACCTCCCAATTATACTGCATCAGCAAGGTCTATCCTAGGAAAATATTTCAAAGCAGACTGGGGTTTCAAGATGTGCTGTTCAGGCTCTTTTGAAGAGGCACAAAGAAATGTGCAATGTTGAGGACCGCAGATGCAGTGATCGGCCAAGGAAACCTAATGCAGCAGATTAAAGACACATCATGCTTATTTCCCTTCCACATTGGAAGATGTCCAGCAGTGACATCAGCAAAGAACTGACAGAAACAAGTGACACCCAGGTACACCCATCTACCATCCAGAGAAGTCTGGCCAGAAGTGGTCTTCATTGCAGAATTGCTGCTAAAAAGCAGACTTGGAAACAAGGCTAAGTGACTCAACTATGCATGAAAACATAGGAACTGAGTGCAGAAAAATGGTAGCAGGAGCCCTGGACTGGTGAGTCAAAATCTGAAAAATTTGGCTATAACAAGAGGCATTTTTTTGCAGAAAGGTTGGACAGCAGTACAATAATGAGTGTCTGTATGCAACAATAAAGCATGGTGGAGGTTACTTGCAAGTCTGGGGCTGCATTTATGCAAATAGATTTGGAGATTTAGTCAGGATCAATGGTGTCCCTAATGCTGAGAAATACAGGCAGATACTTATCCATCATGTCATACCATCAGGGAGGTGTATGACTGGCAGTGCTATTTTACAGAACTCCAGGGTTGCAAATAGCTGTGAGCTCCCAATGACGTCTTATCTTATCTTCTGAGCAGGAAGAGTGCCCGGAGCTGAGACGCCGTGCTGGGAGGAGGCAAGAGGCGTGAGTCAGCCCCCATTTGCACCGGTGCAACTTGTCATGTGATTTGACAGTTCCAAATTTCGTGACAAGTCACAGCCCATTGCCAGCAATGGAACCATTCATATCGCCGCGACTCATATCGTAGCAATTATGAAAAAGGTTTCTGCACTACTTTTTCTGATTTCATTGCGACTTGCGTAGACTTCTGTTAAATGAAGTAGCAAGCTGCAATGAAATTGGCAGAGCAAATCGCATTGATATGCAGCTTTGAAATTGCGCTGAAATTGCACAATTTCAAAGCCGCACTGGTGTGATCAAGGGCTCAAGTCAAGAAAAATGGCATCAATGTTGCTTACTAGACATGACACAGGCCCTGCAGCAAAACTCCAGATTACTTGTGCCAAGCGTGAAGCCAGAGTGGAGCTGGAGGCATTAGTGGGATTGCACCACTTACTGCATGCATGTCTGAGGTTTATCCCTAAAGCGCTTTTGGCTTGTGTGAGAGCCATTGGGTTCTGGTAAGCATCCAACTTCACTTCTTATTGGATTTCTGGGAGCCTCTTCTGGAGTTTTGAAACACTGCACTGCACATTTTTTGAGCACCTGAGGACTGACTGTTACTTGATTGATTTATTTTTCGTTATTAGTAAAACAGAGCTGCACATTACATATTGATTTTTTCTGAAGGTTTTGTAACTTTAACTACTTCTTGTCCGGCCTATAGACAAATGACAGACGATCGGGGGTTTCATATCAAATGACGTCCAGCCCAATAACCCGTGATTGCGGAGATCGGTGGTGGAGTGTGTCAGTCTGACTCACCGCATTACCAATCTTGGTAAAGAGCCTCCATCAGAAGCTCTTTACCATGTGATCAGCTGTGACCAATCATGGCTGATCACAGTGTAAACAGGAAGAGCTGTGTATCGGCTGTTCCTCTACTCGCATCTGCAGATGGCGGCTCTCCTGACAGGGGGGCAGCGCTGATTGTTTATCAGTGCAGTCCCCCCCCCCCCCCCAAGGGTCACCACCCAGGACCCACCAGGGAGCCTACCCAGGGACCACCAGGGAGAGGCCACCCAGAGCCACCAGTGAGAGCCCATCCTGACCACCAGGGAGCCAATCCTAGATCACCAGGTAAGGGGCACAATGTACAACATGGATGGCACTCAGTGCCCATTTCAGATGCCACCCAGGACCACCAGGGAATACCCAACTTACAGTGAACTTTGTCATTGATGCCTATCAATGTCACCTATCAGTGCCCAGCGCCACCTATCAGTGCCCATCAGTGCCACCTATCAGTGCCCAGTGCCACCTATCAGTGCCGCCTATGAGTGCCCATCAGTGCTGCTTATCAGTGCCCATCAGTTACGCTTATCAGTGACACCTATCAGTACCCATCAGTGCCACCTCATCAGTGCCACCTCATTGGTGCCTATCAGTACTGCCTCATCAGTGCCCGTCAGTGTAGCCTCATCAGTGCCCATCAGTGATGGAGAAAATGTACTTATTTACAAAGTTTTGTGACTTTTTTTTTCTTCAAAATTTTCGTTCTTTTTTTATTTGCAGCACAAAAAATAAAAACTGCAGAGGTGATCAAATACCACCAAAAGAAAGCTCTATTTGTGGGAACAAAATGAATAAAATTGTGGCTGGGTAAAACGTTGCATGACCTCGCAATTTTAATTCAAATTGTGACAGCACTGAAAGCTGAAAATTAGTGCCTGGTAGTGAAGTGGATAAACCTTTTCTAGCAGCCTTTTCTTTTGAAATATTTTTTGATACATCACTAATCTAAGCACAGAATTGCACACATATATATGTGTGTGATTGGCCCCAAATTTATTCTCCAGTGGTACAACAACCCCAAACATACAGCCAATGTTATTAAGAACTATCTTCAATGTAAAGAAGAACAAGGAGTCCTGGGAGTGATGGCTTGGCTCCCACAGAGCCCTGATCTTAATATCATCACAGGCTGTCAATAACAGCCAGTGAGCCAATGAGGAGAGAGTGAGAGGCGGAGCCGAGCCACGCTCAGTGTGCAAATGGACAATGTCCATTCACAGGCATAGGAGTGAGCCTGCTTAAGTGCCCCATAGCAAGAGACTTGATATTGGGAGCACTCAGCAGGGAGGAAGAGCCAGGACCGCGAGTGGGGGACCCAAAAAGAAATGGATCAGGGCTGTACTGTGTAAACCCATTGCACAGAGCAGGTAAGTATAACATGTTTGCAATTTTTTTTTTAATCACAACCTTTAGAATCACTTTAACCCCCTACACAGCACAATAATTAAACCCCACAATGGCACAATCATTTACCGTCACCACAGCACAAAAATTAAAAACCTCAGCACTGCACAATAATTAACCTCTTAGCATGACACAGCAAATGAACCCCTGCCTGGCACAATAATAAACCCCAAATGTTGCATTATAATTAACCCAAGTAGGGCATAACAATTAACACTCAGAATGGCCAAAAATGAACACCTAACACGGCATAATAATTAGCTCACAATTATTATTTAATAATTATTATTACAATGGTTCAATAATTAATGCTGACACAGAAATCAACCACCATCACAGCACAATACTACGTAATTACCTCCATCACATCACAGAATGTAACCCCCAGCACGGCACAACAATGAAACCCCAGGTACAATAATAAACTCCTAGCATTGCACAATAATTAACCCCCTAACATTGCATAATAACACCCAGGAGTATAGCAGTCAGTGTGCCCCCTTCATTGTGACACATGATAGAGTGAAGAGGTAAGTATAAGAGTGTGGGGTTCAGGACTGTGCACAACATTGCTTTCTCGGTGTGCCCCCCTTACATAGGTGGTCAGTGTGCCCTTAGTATACTAGCAGTCAGTGTGCCCTGTATACTGGTGGTCAGTGTGCTCCCCTGTATACTGGCAGTCAGGGTGCCCCTTTATTGTAGTGGTCAATGTGGCTCGTGCATACTGGAGGTCAGTATGCCTCCCTCCATCCACTGGTCACTTCAGCATGCCTCTCCATCCCCTGGTCACTTCTGCAACCCCAGACCCTCCTTGAATTGGTCACCTGTGCTCTTCCCTGCCACTTCTACTGTTCACCTTTGCTGCTCCCTTCATTTCCCCCAGTCACCTCTGTTGTCCCCACCTTACTTCTACTAGTCACCTCTGCGCTCTCTCCCTCCTTTCACGGCCACCTCTGCTTTCCCCCTCCTTTCCACTTTACCGCCATTGTTCCCCCCTCTTTCCATTGATCACCCCTGTTCTCCCCCCTCACATCCATTGGTCACCCTTACCACCCTTCCACTGGTCACAACTGTTTTCCCTCCTCTTTCCCCTGATCAATGCCCCCTCCTTGCACCAGTCACCTATGTTCTCCCCCTCACTTTTATTGGTCACTTCTGCTCTCATCTGTCACTTCTACTGATAATCACTGCTCTCTGCCTTCATTTCTACAGGTCACCTCTAATCTTCCCCATTATTTCTACTGGTCTCCCTCATCACTCCCACTGGTAACCCTTACTCTCCTCCCCTTTTCCACTGGACACCACTGCTCTCACCATCACTTTCAATGGTCACCCCTGCTCTACCTCCTGCTGGTCAGCCCTGCTCTTCCCCATCACTTCTGCTGGTCAGCTCTGCTCTCTATTCTCCTTATGCTGGCCATACCTGCTCTCCCTCTCACTTCCAATGGTCACCTCTGCTCTCCCCACTAATTTTCAATATTTCTTTATTAACATATATAGCAATCGATAAACATAAAATACATATGAATATACATAAATAAGCATAGTGGCCTAAATTTATGGGAGGAGTTTGGAGGGTATATATTCCACTCCTTGTCGGTTTCCGGTGTGTGATATGTCTGACATCACCAGGCCAACACTTCTTTGGTCAGGAACTCATGCGTAGCCAGTAAGCATTCAAACTTGTTCAAGTGTTGAAGTGTTGATGTGACGCCTTTATTTGGGGTCATCGTCGGTTGGGTACTCACTCGCTGTCGTGGGAAAGCTTTAAATGTTTTCCACATTTTGCGATTCGTTGTTTTCACATTTTCCTTAATTTGATCCTATTCGTGTTTTTCACTAATTCTTTTCTGAGATGTTGCTGGTTGTCATCCAGTACTTGCACATCATTACAGGCTTCAAAATCAATTCGCTGTCAGTCAATGTCACAGCTTCATTCGTTGTTTTGGGTCGTAGTTCCATTGGTACTTCCTGAAAGGCGCCGTTCGTCTTCATCTTCAAACCTGCTCATTGCCGTGGGTGGGCATTCAAATCTTGTGTACAATTGATGTTCACCTGCCACTTCTTGTTCACCTCATCTCAGTTCGGTACTATTTCTTGTTACTCGCAGCAATTTGGCTGGTTTTGAATTCCGTGCGCAATCACCAAAGCAGCAATCGAGTCGAACCTGGTTTGCCTCATGCGATGTTTCGATTTGAGTCTTCGGTGAGACTCGGTACATTCCGCTTTGCTCATTCACTAGCGTATGATCTCCTTCCTCTCACTGGCACAACCGCAATTTCTCTTCTACAATCATTCTTGTTCACTCTAGTCCTCTGTCCCAACTACCCATTTTCATCACATCCAGCATGGATGGTGGTGACATTTCCTTACATAGTCACTGCAATTTCTTTGTTTTCAACAGCCTCCCTCATAAGGCTCCAGGTTTACGCAGCACTCAATTCACAATTTACATCAGTCATTCGCACACATTCATGATCATTCAATGAAATGTGTTTCCACTTTTGCAGATCATCACATATCAGCTGCTTTCATCCAGCACAAGGATCGCAGTTCCGGTTCCATTTGTGCCTTCTCATAGAGGCGCCACTCGTATCCATTTTCAAAACCTGTGGGCAAGCCATTCGAATTTTCGTTTATAGTCAATGTTCATCTTTCATTTGGTGCTTCACCATATCGCAGTTCCGCACTCACTGCACCAGCAATCAAGTTGAATCTCGTTTGCCATACGTGATGGCGTTCAGTTAGAATTTTCATTACAATTCAACGCGTTCCTGCTTTCGTTCAATTGCTAGCACATGGTCTCCCTTCTCTTTCTAGAACGATCTACGTTTTTTACTTCTACACACATTCTTACTCACACTTGACCTCGGTCTAAGTTTCCAATCTCGCATTTTCCTTACATCTTGCATGGTTGGTGCAACAGTCTGCACCCCCCTTTTTTCTTCTTCGATTTCTGACAGCCTTTCCTTTTATGAGGCTCCATGGTCAAACTCACGCATTAAATTTGCAACATGCATCAATCACTCACACACACATTTCACGGACAGTCGTTCATAAAAAAAAAATAATATCACACAGTCTCCTTTCTCCTTTATGTCACGAAGTTACAACCCCCTTTTGCCTCCACACATTCTCTTTCCCAATCTCATCCTGTATCTCCAATTTATTTTTATTTTTTGTTCATCTGCATAGTGGTTTCAAACAGTTTGCATTTTCAGTTTCTGTCAGCGTTCCTCAACTAGGCTCCATGGTTAAACTCACGCATTTCTAAACTTGCAAACTTGTTTGATCACTCGCATACATATTACACGATCGTTCATATTTGTTTTCCTCTTTTTCCGATGACCTGAAGAAGGGGTTAATCCCTGAAACATGTAGTCAGTCCTCTGAGAGCTCCGGCGTTTGTTTCCATACCCTCTCATTACTACATAGCATCTGTCACGGTCCTGGCGGTGGAGTCTGTCTTAGCAGAGAACAACCACTCTTACACACCCGATTCGGGGACCCCTGGTAGTGTAGACAGGAAGTCCCAGAGTGCGGGATGGCACGAGGGCTGGATGGTCACGGGTGGTGATGTGAGGCTCCAGATGGTCGTGCAGATAGAAGAATGGTCGTGCAGGCTGGGTCGGCAACTGGCGGGTCAGAGAGGCACAAAAGGGGCAGGCAGAAGAGTAGTCAAAGTCCAAGCTAGGTTCGTTCACGGGCTGGCGGCAAAGGTACAGAGGGGTCAGACAGGCGGATGGTCGTGGATAGCCGGGGTCGGTGCAGGCGGATAGGGAGCAGGTCAGGACAAGCCGGGTCGGTACACAGGAACCACACAGGAAGCAGGTTTTCAGGTAGGAGAGCTGAAGCTCACAGGTACTCAGACGCTGTAGAACGGACAGCACCTGCTGACAGGTGCAGGGAGCTTAAATAGAGCCATTGGGTGAATGGCAAAACTCGGCAAAAAAGTCCAGAACATTGCCTGACTTCACCAGGCCAATCTTTTCCTAACACTGCCCCCCCCAAGGGGCAGCCTCCGGATGCCCAACTTGGCCAGCTTGGCAGGGTTGTTATCCCAGAAGGTTTGGATGCAATCATCAGCATGAAGATTGGTTTTGGGCTCCCAAGAGCTCTCTTCTGGTCCGTAGCCCTTCCATTTTACCAAATACTGGACCCCGCCACCCCTTCTTCTGCAGTCGAGTATTGACTCCACCTCAAACTCCTCCGCTCCATCAATCAGGACGGGGGCCGGGGGAGCTACCGCTCTACCTGGAAAAGGGTCCGGGGTCCCTGGCTTCAGCAAGGAAACATGGAATACCGGGTGTATCCGTAAGGATGGGGGGAGCTCCAACTCAAAAGAGACCTGGTTGATTTTCCTGCCAACTGGGAAAGGACCTATGAAACGAGGGCCAACTTTTTAGATGGGCAAGCAAGTATCAGATTCTTGGTTGAGAGCCAGACCTTGTCACCAGGCTGGAGGTTAAGCTCACCCCGTTTTTTCTTGTCAAAGGCCGCTTTGGTGGCCTCTTGAGTCCGGGAAAGTGTATCCTGCAAGAGCTTCCAATTGGCCTGAACAAATTGTGCAGAGGCATGCACTGCTGGTACCGCGGTTTCCATTGCCAGGCTCGGGAGAACGGTGGGGTGGAACCCATAGTTGGCCCAAAAGGGGGTCTGTTTGGTGGCAGAGTGCACCGAATTATTGTAGGCGAACTCCGCCAGGGGTAGCAGCATGCTCCAGTTATCCTGAGAGTAGGTGGAGAAGCAGCGGTGGTATTGCTCCAACGTCTGGTTTGTCCTTTCGGTCTGGCCATTGGTCTGGGGGTGGTAGGCGGTGGAAAAGGACAAATCAATTTCAAGGGTAGCGCAGAGGGCCCTCCAGACCGATACCCAAGGTGGGGTGGCAAGAGGGCTCGGACCGTTACCTTTGGCGCCATGGTCGTCACGTACGGAGACGTGTTAAACAAGTCCGGTTAACCTTCGAGAACGTCCTATGTGAAAGGGCCTGAGTTCTCCGGTGGTTTCGCCGGAAACTGTTCTTTTTTGCCCCACT
>BLSH010504309.1:119091-136468 GCA_018402905.1 Glandirana rugosa
TGAAACTGATGAGAAGACGGACGGGGAAAACACGGAGAGACTGGGCGGTCAACGGCTGGGTCGGACGTGCTGGTAAGAAGACAGACGTGCTGGTAGACCTCGGAGTGTAGTGGTGGGCACTGGTAGGTCGGGAGCACGGTAGGGCGTGAGACCCTGAAGGACAGATGTGATGGTCCCCAGGGGCTTAGCCCACACATTCTCACCAACAAGGGACGATTCTGTCTGAGGTGGCGATCCTGGCACTGTCATTGCCTGTCGGTAATGGTGCGACCTGCTGCTGCTCCGCTTCCGGATGCAGATGGCGTGGAGAGCTCACGCACTTGTTCCTGCAGCTGGGTGTAGCCGTCCTGCAAGTTCTTGATGGCTTGTGTGAGCCCGGCCAAGTGGATGCACAGCTCGTCCATGGCAGAGGGTGTTCCCTGTGCAGACTCGGACATGGCTGTCCGTTACTGTCACGGTCCTAGCGGTGGAGTCTGTCTTAGCAGGGAACAACCACTCTTACACACCCGATTCGGGGACCCCTGGTAGTGTAGACAGGAAGTCCCAGAGTGCGGGATGGCACGAGGGCTGGATGGTCACGGGTGGTGATGTGAGGCTCCAGATGGTCGTGCAGACAGAAGAATGGTCGTGCAGGCTGGGTCGGCAACTGGCGGGTCAGAGAGGCACAAAAGGGGCAGGCAGAAGAGTAGTCAAAGTCCAAGCTGGGATCGTTCACGGGCTGGTGGCAAAGGTACAGAGGGGTCAGACAGGCGGATGGTCGTGGATAGCCGGGGTCGGTGCAGGCGGATAGGGAGCAGGTCGGGACAAGCCGGGTCGGTACACAGGAACCACACAGGAAGCAGGTTTTCAGGTAGGAGAGCTGAAGCTCACAGGTACTCAGACGCTGTAGAACGGACAGCACCTGCTGACAGGTGCAGGGAGCTTAAATAGAGCCATTGGGTGAATGGCAAAACTCGGCAAAAAAGTCCAGAACATGGCCTGACTTCACCAGGCCAATCTTTTCCTAACAGCATCCAAGCCTGCTGCCACTGATCTTGGCTCCTGCTCTGCCTATCATCACCAGAGCGTGGCTCTTGGGCTCTTTGTGCCCCCTACATTGACCAAACATACTTGTGGCACCTCTGAGCCCAGTAGAGCCCCCATCACCACCACTGGGGCAACAGCTCATTGTGTTTGAGCCACCCGCCCACTCCTGGGGACACCAGCAATGGAGACAACCATCCATCTCTCCAGGCATGTATTCAATCATTCCTCTGCCAGAACTGTAGTGTTTGTTCTGATGGGTTTCAGTTAATTCAAGCTTGTTTATACATTCAAATGTTTGACTTCTTGGGGCTTATGACTGATCAGTGCTCCTTTGTTTTGATTAACCTTCATTGCCTCATCCAGTTCCATGAGATTGGGAGCAGCGGCCGGTCATTAACCCCTTTTTACAGCATTGTTTGGACTGGACACCTTTATGTGCTGGGGCTTCTGTTTGATTCTTCCAAATTTGCCATATTGTCATTTGTTCAACTCATATGCATTTCTCGCACTACTCTACTGTGGTTATGTTCCCTTCTTTTTTCCGACTACACCTACTCTGGACTTTCTCTAACACATACCTTTTTTGTAGCTGGATCATATCCCAGGCTTCTCACAGCAACAATTCCACTTATGCCCCTCCTATACCTACCAGGGGTTCGGAGCACGGCGGCGCTCAAAACCTAAGGAGCTGGACCATTCCCAAAGCTTATGGCAGAGCTACAGCGTAGAGGCATTCCCTACCCAATGACGGCTCGGAAAGCAGAGCTGTTTAAATTGTTGTTTCTGCCCCCATCAGTAGTCGGACCTAACCCTCCCATTTTCATGTGTCTCAAATCAGACCTTATAATGCTCAATTGAGAAATACATGCCTTCTCAAGGTCCCTATAAATTTAAAGCAGTCTGTGGGGAGGCGCAGACCAGGGGCGCAGCACAGATATCACATCTCTTTCCAGAGTGGCTCTGTCACGAGTGGTGCGCAGTTTCACCGTCGCAGTTATCAATTCTGATCATGTCTTCTCTGCTTTTATTACAGGTAAATGTTTCCCATTATCATCCATATGTACATTCTACTCTGCTTCACCATCTGACATTGCTGTTTTAACTTTTGGTAAATGTCTCCCACTATCATCCATATGTTCATCCTACTCTGCTTGACCATGTGACATTTCTGTTTTAACTTTTGGTAATATCCTCTGCTACCATATCTCCTGCAATTGCTGAACCCACATGCTGACCTAAACACCAGGGCAGTTAGACATGTGCCCTCATACACATCCCACTTCCATCTTGCCTTCCTCACTCTCCTTCTTCTCCTAGTCTCAGGGGACATGTCTCCAAATCCTGATCCTCCACTTTCTAAATGCAAACCACATATCCGAAAGCCCTACTTTGACAAAAGCTGCATTCCACTTAGTCCAATTTCTATCTCCCTGCTTTCTAAAACCAGCCCCCCAATCTCATGCGCCCTTTGGAATGCCTGCTATATTTGTAACAAGCTGACATCTGTGCATGACCTTTTCATCTCTCATGGCTTTAACATATTCAGCATAACTGAAACCTGGTGTCAGGAGACCACCTCCGCCAGAAAACCTGTGCGCGAGCGCACGTAGCGTTTGCGCGCGTGTGTGCGCACTTATGCACCGGCACGGGCTCCCAAATGGCCATTTAAGCTGACATCACCCTGCAATTGTTGCTGTCCATTCTACAGCGTTCTCGTGTTCCATATCGATCTGTTCTGAAGACCTCCTGTTTACCTGTGACCCGGCTTGACCTTTACCTGCTTGAACTCTGCCTGAACTGACCCCCGGCTTGCCTACGACCATCCTTCTGCCTGACACCTTGGTACTCCAGTTGTCTGCCCGTTACCGAACCTGCTTGCACCCAACTGCCTGCTCCTTCTGTACCGCCTTGCCTGCATGTTGCCAACTCGGCCTGTCTCACTACTCTTCAGTTTTGCACAAACCTCTGGACGACATCTCATCACCATCTGTGTCCGAACCAGCCTTCGTGCCCCCCTGCGCTCTAGAACTCCCTGTCAACTCTACCAGGGGTTCTGTAATCAGGGCCGTAAGAGAGGTTGCCCTCTGCATAAGTCAGACTCTACCACCAGGTTCGTGACACCTGGCTTCATAATTTTGACTCAGCTTCTCCTGCTGCCATCCAATGGTGGCCTCCACTGGACTCACTCCCCCCAGACTCAATGGACAGAAAGGAGTTGGAGTTGGATTCCTTCTATCCCCGCAAAGCACCTTCCAAGTCCTTCCTATCCCACTCTCTCTATCTTCTTTTGAGATGCACTGTATTTGTCTGTATTCTCCAATTTCTCTGAAGATTGCAGCAATCTATTGGCCACCTGGACCATTATCACGCTTTTTTGATGACTTCGCTGCCTGGCTACCCTACTTTCTCTCCTCTGAAATGCCCACTATCATTCTTGGTGACTTCAACATCCCTGTTAATGTTAACAGCCCAGCTACAGCTCAACTTCTCAACTTAATCTCATCTTTTGACCTAACCCAATGGACACTCACTTCCACACACGCCAATGGTAATACCCTTGACCTTGTATTCTCCCATCTCTGCACTTCTGGGTACCTCACCAACACCCCCTTCCTCTCTCTGATCACAACCTCATAAGTTTCACTGTATCCCTGCCTCCAACCACCCATCCCTCCAAGCGGCAAACAATTACTCATAGGAACCTTTACCACTTTAGCCCTTCTCTTCTCTATTCTGCTACTGACCACCTATATGACATAATCTCTCCCGTCTTGTCCTGATCTGGCCACCTCTGTCTACAACAGTTCACACTCATCATCACTAGATGCGCTTGCTTCACTAACTACACACAGAATCAAACCCCGACTGTTACAACCCTGGCAAACTGATAACACTAGAAATCTCAAGAGACATTGCCATGCTCTTGAATGTCTGTGGCGTAAAACCAAATGCGGGGGGGGGGGCGTAGCCACGGCATGGAGGTGAGCAGACGTGCGTGAGCAGAACAGTGAACAGCGTCTGACCTGCTCCTTCTTTAGCCTACACAGCAGCACCAGCACCGCTCGGGCAACAGCAGAAGGGATGCCTGCCAGGAGGAAACAGTTCCCACAGCCGCAGAGGACCCCCTTGACTGTCTTTTGTTATTATTTTGTTTCTGTTTTTTTCTGACCTCCTGTTTGTCTCCACAGTGTTCGCTGAATTCAGATCTGAACCGCCGCAGGTCCCTCATACTCATATACGCTCTTGGGGAAACTCTTGTTCTCTGCTTTGCAATGGCCGCCTTGAAGATTGTTTTGTATAATGTCATGAATTCGCCATCGAAACACAGTAAGTTGTGGATTGAGGCTAAGAGACTGGGGGCACACATTCTATTGTTACAGGAGATGCATTTTCAGGCTGACTCGACCCCTCGCTTACCCACGAACTTGTATAACCAGTGGTACCTGAGTAATTCCCCCCACTCCAAGTCCAATGGGGTGGCGATAGCGATTCACAGGAATTGTTCTTTTGTCCCACTAGAACACCAAACAGATTCAGAAGGTAGATCTGCGTTTCTGAAGGGCACCCTATTTGGACACAGATTCACACTTGTGACACTATACGCCCCTAACACGCATCAGTTGTCCTTCCTGGATGTGACACTAGAGTCCCTTTCGACATTCCGGGAGGGGCAGTTGGTGGCTGGGGGGATTTTAATGTTTGCCCCGTCTCTCAACTGGACACTTCCTCCAGTCGGGCAACACACGCCTTTGCATTTTTGAAGCACTTTCGCAAATCCCTGCATGCTCACCATCTGGTGGACTGCTGGAGAGTGTTACACCCACAGGGGAAGGATTTCAGCTACTAGTCCGCTGTGCACCGGGTGTACTCGAAAATAGATATAATCCTTGTCGACCAGACCTTTCTAGAATCACACTCTGGTGCATCCATCGGATCGATATCCATATTGGACCATGCTCCGGTTTCTATCTCCCCGGCGCCCGGCATTGGACGTGGCGACTGAATGAGAATTTGCTCGACGACGTAGTGGTCCTGAAGCAAGTGTCCGAGACCATTTATTTTGGTGAGAATGTCCCAGGGGAGACAGGTTTGGCTGCAATCTGGGAGGGTCATAAAGCGGTAGTTCGGAGGGAACTTATCTCACAGGGTGCTAGAATGAAAAAGGCCCGTACGGGGGAACTGCAAGCCCTCTTAGCTAAACTACCTAATGCGGAACTCCGGCACAAATGCCAGGTCTCCCCCACATTCCAGGCAGAGCTTGCTTCCATTCGAGGGGAACTAGCTGCCTACCTGGAAAACCAGGTGAGAGCCAGGTTACGCCATATCTCTCATAAATTTTATGAATGTGGAAGTAAATGTGTGCATCTACTGGCCAGGGTCCTCCATCGACAAAGAGCGTCTATCAACTTCATTCCACGGCGGGGACCCCCACGATGATCCCTTCTAAGATAGCGGGCTCTTTCAGAGATTACTACGCACAGTTATACCAACTTCCCGACACCTTTCCGGGTCTGCCCCCCCCAACAAAAGGAGGCTGTCCTCCTACAATACCTGGAAGAGGCAGAGGCTCCCCAGACCTAGACGCAGCTCAGCGAGTGAATGGAGGCCCCTATCACGGTGGCCGAAATCGAACGGGTAATTAAGGACATGCCCTTTGGTAAGAGCCCTGGCCCTGATGGCTATACTAATGCTCATGGCTCCCCATATGTGCCGATATTTTAATGCCCTCACCTCCATTACCTCGCTGCCCAAAGAGGCGCTCTTAGCTCACATCACTGTCCCTTTAAAGGAAGGGAAAGACCCGGGGGCCCCAGGCAGCTATAGACCGATTTCGCTTATAAACACGGATACGAAGATTCTTGCAAAGGTCCTCGTGAACTGGCTGAAACCCATCCTCCCAACGGTTATACATCTAGACCAAAACTGGGTTTATCCAGGGCAGGGAGGCCAGAGATAACGCCAATAGGTTGATACAGCTGCTCCACTGGGTTAATGTTAGACGTTCCAGTTCACCCTGCCTGCTGCTATCCACCGATGCTGAAAAGGCATTTGACAGGGTGGACTGGACGTAGCTTCAGGCGGTGCTTATGCGACTGGGTTTGGGGCAGAATATGCTGCACTGGATATGCTCACTGTACAATGGCCCAGAGGCCAGGGTGCGGGTGAACGGAGTTCTTTCAGACCCCTTTTAAATCTGCAATGGGACGAGACAGGGATGCCCCTCAACCGCCTCAACCCCGACATAAAGGGGCTAAAGGTAGGCACAGTGGAGCATAAATTATCGGCATATGCCGATGATGTCATGTTCTTTTTTGCAAACCCCCGACATCTCTTCCCTGCTTAATGGCAGAGCTTCAGAGATTTCAGTCCATCTCCAACTTTAAGATTAACTATGAAAAATACGAAATTTTGCCCCTGGCCGTACCCGCCGCGTTATGTGCACAGCTGAAAGCGTCCTTCCCTTTTGAGTGGTGTAGTTCTACCCTGAAGTATTTGGGAATTCACCTCCCGGCTCACTTCTCACAGCTATACACTTGTAATTACACCCCATTGGTCTCCACGCTGCGTGCAGACCTGAGGCTCTGGGACCATGTCTCCTTCTCCTGGATGGGTCGAGTCAGCATACTGAAGATGAATGTCTTGCCTAGAGTACTTTTTTACATGCAAATGGTGCCGGTCACATTACCCAGATCCTTCTTCTCGGCTCTCAACAGTCTGTTTTCGAAGTTTATCTGGCAAGGGCGGCACCCCCGCCTGGCCTTGCGTATTTTGCAGCGCCCGAATGGGCGAGGAGGGCTGGGGGTCCCCTCCATCTGGAGGTATTATGAAGCGATTACACTGCAGAGAATTCTTGATTGGAACCACCATGCTTCCACTAAATCCTGGGTACCCCTTGAGAAGTTCTTGGCGGGCCGCAACCTCTCGCATGCACCATGGTTACCCCGCCCTTCAGAATTTGTTTCTCCAGTAACTGTCCGGGTGCTGGGATGTATTAAATGCCTGGAGAGGGTTTTCGCCCCCTAGGTCCTCGCTTTCCCCACTGGGTGGGTTCCCCTGGTTTTCCCCGGGGCAACATGTCTCCTTCTTCCACACCTGGACAAGAGATGGAGAGATATGATGCGGGAGGTTTGTTCAGTAACAGGGCCTGGTCTCCATGCGCTGGCTTAGAGCTCAGTTCGGCAGCTTCCCCATGGACGAATGACACTTTCGGCAGTTACACCACTTCATACATAGCCTCCCCTATGCCATTAGATCACCATCCTCACTTACTGCTTTTGAGAAACTATGTATGGCTGTGGACCCCATTCTATCTTGGTCTTGTATGGTCTGCTGCAATCATCTGAGCTGGGAGGAAAGCCTGCATACATACGCGAGAGGGACCTGCGGCATGAGTTCACTGAATCTCAGCTAGATCTCTTATTTAAATTGACCCATAAAAGCAGTGTGGACACAAAGATGCAGGAAAACTGTTTTAAAGTTTTAACCCGATGGTATAGAGTCCCGGCTGCTTTAGCAAAAATGTACCCAGTGACTCCTGACTCCAGCAGGGAGAGGCTGTGGGCAGCGTGGCACCTTCCTGCATATGTGGTGGGAGTGCCCGGTGCTGAGACCCTTCTGGCTAGATATCAGGGCGCAGATGAAACAGATTCTGGACATTGATATTGCTGACTCCCTGATGGGATTTCTCTTGCAGGTCCATTCCCTCGGCCCACTATCGCAAGTTGGTCTTGCCGCATCATCTTCTGAATGTGGCCAGACGCCTAGTACCAATACACTGGAAATCTATGTGAATACCCAGCTGACAGGACTGGATCCGATTGATGGATTCCATTATGGCCACAGAGGAGTGGATGGCACGGTGCAAGGACAGGTACAAAAAATTTTATGGAATATGGGCTACCTGGATACATCATAAGTCTACATTGCAAATCACCTCGCCACACCGAGCCCCCACGGGCAACTGTGACCCTTTGGTCGACAGCCCTTCAGCAAGCAGGCCCTCCTTGAGGGGGCTCGGGAGTTGAATGGGATAGTTTAACACTTTGAGACGCCGTGGACTATGAACAGTACACTTGTAAGCGGGCACTGATGGTTTGGACTCTGGAGGTCAGCGGTTATTCGTTATAGTTGTGTTAGTTTATTCAGATGAATGACAGTATCTCATGCTAATTATGCCACTCTAAAGGGGCACGGTGTGGTTCCGAGCCGTTGCGGTGCATTGCGCCCACACCCTGTAGCCTCTTGCAGGGTTCTTATTGAAGTGATTTCATATGTGGCACCCATCCTGTTTTGGACGCTCCCTTACCAAGCCCAGATAAGATTCCCATGTTATGCAGGATATACTGTATAAATGCTGTATACCATATTAACGGCCCATTTAAATGGTTGGGCCATTCTGTCTTGTTTGTCTTGATGGTTTGTCTTTTTTCCTTTTCTCTGAAAACATAAATAAAGATAATTAAAAAAAAAAAATGCCTGCAGGACTTCACCCTATATAAATCTGTCCTCCTAAGATACAATTCCTGCCTCCATGCTCCCAAACAAGCCTACTTTGTCTCTCTTATTAATACCTTGTCATCCAGTCCCCATCGGCTCTTTTCAACCTTTAACTCTCTGCTTCGTCCCTCACTCCTCCTACCCACTAACTCAATCACTGTCCAAGAGATTGCCAAGCACTTCAAAGACAAGATTGATGCAATACACAAGGACACCGCCACTGTGCGTACATCTTCCCCACTCAACATACTTTGCCTAACAGCACAGTCAACACTCTCCTTTTTTGAACTGGCTACTACTGAAGAGGTTACAAAACTTCTCTCAGATGCCCACCTAACCAATTGTCCCCTGGATCCTGTTCCCTCACAACTACTATGGTTACCCTTTTATTCTATCCTATGCTCCCTCCCTCCCTCTCTCCCTCTCTAGTGGCACCTTCCCCTTCCCTCTAAAACATGCACAGATCACTCCCATACTTAAAAAGCCCTCACTGGACCCCACCAACCTGAACAACCTAAGACCCATCTCACTGCTCCCATTCACCTCTAAGCTTCTAGAACATTTAGTCTACAACAGTCTTAGCTCCTACCTCAGTGAAAATAACCTTCTTGACCCCCTACAGTTTGGCTTTCGCTCGCAGGACTCCACGCAAACCACCTTACTAAAACTCACTAAAGATTTACTAACTGCCAAAACCAATGGCCACTACTCTATACTCATACTCCTTGACCTCTCTGCGGCCTTTGATACTGTCGACCACCTGTTCCTTCTCAAACTCCATTCCCTTGGCCTCCAAGACTCTGCTCTATCCTGGTTCTCCTCCCACCTTATACAGCACTCCTTCAGTGTTACCTACAATTCTGTCTCCTCCTCTCCATTGCCCCTTTCTGTAGGGGTACCCCAAGGCTCTGTTATTGGACCCCTTCTCTTTTCTATCTACACCTCCTCCTTTGGTCACTTGATAACCACCCACAGCTTCCATTACCACTTATATGTCGATGACACCCAAATCTGTCTACTCCTCACCTCACTACTTCAGTCTCCTCTTGCATCACTAACTTGCTAACTGACATATCAGCGTGGATATCACACCACTTTCTTAAAACTAAATCTCTCTAAAACTGAGCTAGTAATATTCCCCCGCCCGTGCCCCCCTCCATGACTTTTCCATCAAAATCAATAATGCAGCCATCAATCCCTCCCCTCATACCAGGGTACTAGGTGTAATCCTAGACTCTGACCTGTCCTTTCAGCCCCAAATTCAATCGCTGTTGAAAGCTTGTAGACTTCCCCTCCATAACATCTCTAAAATATGCCCCTTTCTAACAAATGAAACCAAAAAGCTCCTCATTCACACCCTTGTTACCTCTCGTCTTGACTATTTCAACTCCCTCCTCATTGGCCTACCTCTCCATAGGCTCTCTCCTCTTCAGTCTATTATGAATCCTGCTGCCAGACTTATCCACCCTACCAACCGCTCAGTGTCTGCCACCCCTCTCCACCAATTCCTACATTGGCTCCCAATTGCCCAGCGAATAACATTCAAAAACTAACCACAACATACAAAGCCATCCACAAATCTGCCCCAAGCTACATCGCCAATCTTGTCTCCAAATATCACCCAAACAGTCCTCTCCGCTCCTCTCAAGACCTCCTACTCTCAAGCTCCCTTGTTGCCTCCTCCCATGCTCGTCTCCAGGACTTCTCCAGAGCCTCTCCCATCCTCTGGAACTCTCTACCTCAACCTGTCCGGCTATCTCCTACTATAGCTGCCTTCAAGCGATCCCTGAAAACACATCTCTTCAGGGAAGCCTATCACGCCTCCAACTAATCTTTTACCACTTCCATCAGCTCACTCCCTACAGTTACTACCTTTTGTACCACCTGCCCCCCCTCCCCTTATTAGATTGTAAGCTCTTCTGAGCAGGGCTCTCTTAATCCGTCTGTATTCTATTGTATTGTTCCTGTATTGTCCCCCTTTTATATTGTAAAGCGCTGCGTAAACTGTTGGCACCATATAAATCCTGTATAATAATAATAACTCTGACCCAGTTTCTCTACAGTCCATATCCACGGCACTCACTCAGTTACACGCTATGATCAACACCTTACCCACATCTATCCAGAGTGCAGGTCTCAGAATCCCGTGCTGCAGCCACCACAACAGAGTAGCAGTTTCAGCATCTGCAGTCCCGATTGCAGGTACGATGGATCCCAACCCCACCATTTATCTAGCACACTTCATCCCAGCCAACATCCAAAAAAGATATTCTAGAGGGTAGGGGCATGAACTTGGCCTCACTCCTCATGGCCGCAAGCGATTTTGACAATAACAAGTCTTATGACTTCAGTCATGGTTAAGTCCAAAGACCCTAGGCTCAACAGGAAGTTGTCCATCCCGGAATCTGTTCTGGCCTTTGGCATCTTCCAAGATGTCCTTTGTTCAGTTAGTCCCAACAGGAGGGAAGAGTTGGATTTTTATTTTCATTCTGTTGTGGATTTATGGAAAAAATATGGGGGGCTACACTTTTTACAACTATCATTGTTCATTTGCAGCTAAAGCAGCAGCCAAGCTCATGCAGTTCAGGGTCATTACCAACTGGAGCAACATAGATATGGAGCTTTTCTGCCTCAATTTCACCAGCTTACATTCTCCACTTTGTTCTGTCTACCAATACTCCACTCACATGGCTAATTGGTGTCCCAGCTCAGATTATGGGGGCCCCCTGATTTCCCTTCTACCTCTAGGCCTTCACAAAGCATTCTATCCACTCTTGCACAGCACCCTCAAGTGGATAAGTTAGGTCGGACTATTCCGTTGCTCAGGAAGGCACAGATATGCAATAATTCAATTACACCACCTGCACTTACAGCTAATGTCAGTTGTTACACATCTGTACTATCTGCTGTAGAGCTCACCCCAAATCTGCATGCCCTCTCAAACATCTCAACACCTTCTGACCAAGCTGAGTGAATGTACAATGGTTCATTAACTATCACTCCTCACACCTGTCTCCCTCACTCATGCATTTCTTAGCACATGGTTTTCCTTTGGATTTCACACTGGTCTTATCACCTTACCACAGGCTACCCACGAGTGTAAGAATTTGCTGTCTGCCACAATTGACCCAGAGGCTATTGACACTCTGTTGCAAACAGAGCTAGACAGAGGTTTTATCTTCGGACCTTTCTCTGTACCCCCATTTAGTTCTTGGAGAATTAGCCCCATTAGGCTTGTTAAAGGCAAATTTTCCAATAAACTTCGGCTAACTTACGACTTGTCCGCTCCTCATTCTACTCGCATACCCATTCTAAATTCCCTGATTCCATCCGAGGAGTTCTCACCCAAATAAGCATCTGCCGATCAAGCTATACAATGCATTGTTTGCATGGGAGCGGGTGTGTGGCTGTTCAAGCAGATATTTCAGATGCCTTCAAGCTATTACCTATAGATCCGTCCTTGAGGCAGTTGCATGGCAATAATCATCCTTTATTGGGATGATTTACTTTTGATCGAGAGGCCTAACAAGCCCTCCAGAGATTCGCACAGATTAAAAGAAGTCTTTGGTAATCTCAGTGTGCCCATTGCAGAACACAGAGTAGAAGGTCCTTCACAGTCCATCACCTTTTTAGGCATTTCATTTCACTCATTCCATGCAGGCCAGCCTTCCACTTGACAAGTTGACTTGCATTAGGTCTGTCATATAAACTTTTGCCCCTTCAAAGGTTAGTACAAGTAGTTATAGTCCTTACTGGACATGCTAAATTTTGCTATGAGGATCATTCCTCAGGGTTGATCTTTCATTACATGACTTCTGGCTTTTTACCTCAGGCTCAGGATCCGGACCAAGTCCTTAGACTAGATCAATCGGCTAGCGCTGATCTGGAGATGTGGGATGAGTTCCTGAAGGACTGGAACGGCGTGTCGATGTTTATTCTGGTAGCTTTTCCCTCTTCTCATCATGTAGTTGCAGATGCTGCGGCTTCCATTGGATTTGCAGCCATTTTTGGCTCCCACTGGTTGGCAGGTCCATGGCCTCAAGAGATTTTGCTGATCCCTAGGTTTAGTAAGGCGTCCTCTTTGGTTGAGTTGTTTCCAATAGTAGCAGCAGTCAGGCTTGGGGGTCACACTGGGAAGGGCAAATAGTAGTTTTACTGACAATCTGGCCACGGCCGAGATCTTTGATAAAGGTAGGTGCGGCTCACAACATCAGGAGGTTGGGCAGGTGGAAGTCCTCTTGCTTTTCCTGATATGTTCCAAACCCTCAGGTTGAAATTACACAAGCATTCGCTAAGTTAGCCCAGTGATGTAACTTGTTGTTCAAATAAACATTTATACCCTACCAGTCCTCTTTTTGCCCCATTTTTAGGCGTACTGACTAGCTGACCAGGGCACACCTCAAGTCTGTGTCATGTCTAAGTCTTTGTTGTGTCTTTCGTGTTAGTTGTATCTTTGTCTCGGCTTGGAAAACTCTGATCATAAATAAGGCCAGAATGGTGGCTTGAATTTATGGGAGGAGTTTAGTGGGTATATATTCAGATAGTGGTCCAAGTACGCAGCTCCAGGATAATTACCCACCTCTGGGATTTAGCTGTTTCTGTGTGCACAGAGTGCCGGCTCTATTTGCAGGTATCATGAACCAAAGAAGAAAGGCTGGATGGCCACACTCCTTAAACAGATTCATTTATTAAAGTAAAAGTAAATGCAGTGAATGTGGTGGACTACAAGTCCCAGCTAGGCTGATGCGTTTCGCACCAAACACTAGTGCTTAATCATAGCCTGGAGATGTACATACACAGCCCAAATATATAGTATTAGAAAATGCAATGGAGTGTGGTTAGGTTAAACGACAGCCAGTCAATCAAATGTCAAAGGATCAGATTCGAAGCAGCTGAATTATTCAAGGACTCAATCAAAGTAATATGAGCGCCAATAACTTACATAAAAAGAAAAAAGAAAAAGAGAATAATATTGTTAAACAAAAAGTGATGAATGATATTGGTTCCATACACGACAAGGTTGGCTGTCAGTCTAAAAAAACCAACGAACCCCAAACATGTGAAGTTACATACATAACAAACAAACATAATGGATGTGCATGATAAAATACAATTAGGAAGTAAAACCGGCCCTATGACACAAGCTCCCCCATGGTTAATGCAAAATGAAAAGAAAATCTAAACTATCAAAATGGAAAATACTAATAAATGTGGAACACAAACATATAAATATAAACCTGTAAGGCTGATTGATGGTGGAGATAAACGGGTGATGAAGACAAAATCTATGTGCATGGCTCTATCAAGGAAATCGCAGTTTTATACTTAATGCCTCTCTCTGGTATTTTCCATTTTGATAGTTTAGATTTTCTTTTCATTTTGCATTAACCATGGTGGAGCTCGGGTCACATGGCCGATCTTAATTGCTAGTTATATTTTATCATGAACAATCATTATGTTTGTTTGTTACAGGATGTATGTAACTTAACACGTTTGGGGCTCCTTGTTTTTTTGGACTGACAACCAGCCTTTTCGTATATGGGACCAATATCATTCATCATTTTTTGTTTAACAATATTATTCTCTTTCTTTTTATGTATGTTATTGGCGCTCATATTACTTCAATGATTGAGTCCTTGATTAATTCAGCTGCTTCGAATCTGATCCTTTGACATTTGATTGGCTGGCTGTCGTTTAACCTAACGACACCCCTTGCATTTTCTAATACTATACATATGTGCTATGTGTATGTACATCTCCAGGCTATGATTAAGCACTAGTGTGTGGTGCGAAACGTGTCAACCTAGCTGGGACTTGTAGTCCATTACAGTCTAAGGAGTGCGGCCATCCAGCCTTTTTTCTTTGGTTCATATATATTCATATAGTTACATAGTTGGTAAGGCTGAAAAAAGACAATAGTCCATCCAGGTCAACCTGTGTTAGTGTACGTGTGTCGGTGTCTATAATTGTTTTCCATATCCCTGTATGTTGTGTTCTTTAAGATGTACATTCAAGAGTCTTTTAAAAATATCCATATTCCCCGCAGCCACCACCAATTGTGGAAGCGTTCCACATCCTTATTGATCTGACAGCGAAGAACCCCCTGCACGGTTTAAGGTTAAACTGCTTCTCCTCCAGTCTCATTGTGTGGCCCCATGACCTCTTACACTCCCTGAGACGGAATAGTTTTTTCCTATGATGGGATCCCCATTGAGGTATTTGTAGATTGCTAACATGTCCCTTATCAAGCATTGCTTCTCCAGCGAGAATATATTTAGTGTTTGTTTGCAGTCATTCCTCATAATTGAGGTCCTCCAGTTACTAGTTTAGTTGCTGTCAGGATTCAGCAGCTTGGCAAACCAGACATATAGCTACACAAGGAAATGGAGACCAAACAAGTATACAACTTAAAAAGGTGAGATTTATTTACAGTGCACAGTAATAAACAAACACAGCAAACAGTGAATATAACAAACACCAGCAAACAAAAACCAAAACCTGACAAAAACACTAACACCTACACTGCAGACTAAAGCTAGCTCTGGACAAGGGTACAGGGTATACAGGGAATCAAAGTGGATACAAGGCAGGGAGATAGCACAAGTCATGGGACAAGAAGCAAGGCGGAGCGAAACAGGCAAAGCAGGATCTCTAGCAGCAGAAAGGCAAACTGAATAGTGACGCGCTGAGGGAAGAGGGAAGTGGCCTTAAATAGCCACTTCCCAGCTGAATCCGGGTGTGGCTGGCTCCCACAGCCTGCTGGCTCTTGGGAGGTCCCTGCTGGTGGACACTGGAACTGCTCAGTCTCTGACTGCTAAGGGAAACCTGCTGGTGGACACCGGAACTGCGGCCCATAGGTCTGGGAGCTACAGTGCCACCAACAGGTGAAACCGTTCCTGACAGTTGCCCTTCTTTGGACTCTCTCCAGCACATCCCTTCTGAGGACTGGTGACTAGAACTGCACGGAATTCTCCAGATGGGGCCTAGCCAGAGTTTTATAAAGTGACAGGATTATCGTTTTATCCTTGGAATATATCCCTTTTTTATACATGCTAATATTATGCTGACTTTGGCAGCTGCAGCTTGACATTGGGTGCTATTGCTCAAGCTGTCATCTACTAGAACCCCCAGATCCTTCTCCATCCTTGATTCCCCCAGAGGTTCTCCCCCTAGTGAGCAGGTTTGCAATTATTTTTTTTTTGCCCCCAAGCAGAGTACTTTACATTTCTCCACATTAAACCTCATTTGCCAATTGTCTGCCCACTCCATTATTTTGTTCATATCATTCTGTAAAACTTCTATATCTTTTTGTGAAGTTATTGCCCTGCTCATCTTTGTGTCATCCGCAAAAACTGAGGCCTAGCTATTTATTCCATCCTCTATATCATTTATGAATAAATTGAATAGAATTGGCCCAAAGACAGAACCTTGAGGTACCCCACTCGCCACTCCAGACCAGTCAGAGTACATGTTATTTATCATTACCCTTTGGACACATCCCTGTAACCAGTTTTTTACCCAAGCACAAACCTTATGGTCCATGGCTGCAGATCTTAGAAAATTTGTTTTTTTATTTTTATTTTGGATATGTATTATAGTAAAAAGTAAAAGATATTGTTTTTTTTAAATTGTCACTTATTTTTTGTTTATTGCACAAAACATAAAAAACCACAGAGGTGATCAAATACCACCAAAAGAAAGTTCTATTTGTGAAGAAAAAAAGGACATCAATTTTGTTTGGGTAACGTGTCGCATGACCGAACAATTGTCAATTAAATCAACGCAGTGCCATATCGCAAAAAATGGCCTGGTCAGGAAGTTGGTATATCCTGCCAATGCTTCAATGGTTAATAGATCTAACAGGGCATTCTTTCTAGTTGGGGAATCCAGCAACTGGGACATGAAGTTGTCCTGTAAGACATTTTGTGAGAAATGTGCTCAGCGCTATCACATGTAAAGAGTGCTTAACTCAAAATATATAAATGTGCATTAACATTGATAAATTTGCATACATATAAATCAAATATATTGCTGCTGCTCAAGACGTATATTGCTTTCTTATTTTAATCCTCTGTGGCTCAAGGCTGGTCACAGGTATTTGGTATATATATATATATATATCTCAATACAAAAAATGTTGGATTTGTGAGTCCAAAGCAATAGTGTATTTTCATTCAATCTTCATTCATTCACGTGTCTCTTTCTTGTGTTATTTGTGACTACACCATCCTTCCTCAATTTGCATGTGCTACTTAACCACTTGACAACTGGGCACTTAAACCCCCTTAACAACCAGACCAATTTTCAGCTTTCAGCGCTCTCACACTTTGAATGACAATTACTCAGTCATGCAACATTGTACCCATATGAAATTTGCGTCCTTTTTTTCACACAAATAGAGCTTTCTTTTGGTGGTATTTAATCATCTCTGGGTTTTTTATTTTTTGCGCTATAATTAAAAAAAGACCGAAAATTTTGTAAAAAAATGAATTTTTCTTCGTTTCTGTTATAAAATTTTGCAAATTAGTAATTTTTCTTCATAAATTTTGGCCAAAATTTATACTGCTACCTATCTTTGGTAAAAAAAACAAATTAGTGTGGTCTTTGTGAAAGTTATAGAGTCTACAAGCTATGGTGCCAATCACTGAAAATTGATCACACTTGATTTACTGACGGCCTATCTCATTTCCCGAGACCCTAACATGTCAGGAAAGTACAAATACCCCCCAAATGACCCCTTCTTGGAAAGTAGACATTCCAAGGTATTTAGTAAGAGGCATGGTGAATTTTTTGAAGTTGTAATTTTTTCCCACTTTTTCCTGCGTTTAAAGTATACCCATGTTACAACGTACTG
>BLSH010504309.1:137977-150243 GCA_018402905.1 Glandirana rugosa
ACACGCGCCGGAAAGTGGTGCACTAGCGCGGCAGTTTACTGCCGCACTAGTGTACATTTGTTCGACCGCCTTCGCGGCCGAACAGAGAGGAGAGGCGTGGCTAGTCACGTCACACTCTCCTCTCTCCCCCCTCTCTCCACCACGACGTCGCGACACCCGTTACACATTACGGGTGTCGCGACGGATCACTGTTTTATGAGGGGGGGTGGTAGATAAATGGTGGGTGGATGGTGGGGGGTCGGTGGTAGTCGGTGGGTGGTGCACTGATCGGTGCGGAGAGGAGAGACAAGCCGGCGCTTCCGCCAGCTTGTTTACATGTGATCACGCCGTCATTTGACGGCGCGATCACGTGGTGAAAGGCCGCGCACAGCGGCCATTCACCCCGATCCGTGATCAGTCGGGTCCCCCAGACCCGACGGTCACGGATGTTCCCGTGTGCGCGCCCCAGGGGGCGCGATTCTGGGAGGACGTCAATAGACGTCCTCCCAGAATTAAGCAACCGCCCTGTAGACATCAATTGTCTATGGGGCGGTTGTTAAGCGGTTAAACAGATGTGGGTGAACTTGTGACTTTTTCTTAACCGTGCTCCTATGAGTGCTCTAGCCTTTCACCTGAGTGTGCTAGGGCTTTTTCACATAAAGGTTTCTTTGGTGGGGAGTTGTGGTACCGTTCTCTCACCACTGGGGGTCACCCTATGCTCCTATGGAGCCCTCTTGCTTCATTAGATCCTTCTTGTCTCTCCGGTTATAATGGTACCATACATGGAAAGGGGTATAATAATCCTCATAGTGTGATAACGTTTGATAAAACTTTTTTATTTAAAAAATAGTACCGTTTGCACTTACATTAAAAAGCCCCCTATGGGCTCTGCTCGTCTTGTTTAGAACATAACTTCCGGTCACCTCCGCTCACGCCCCTTAGATCTTAGCTTGTAAATCAAGCATTTATAGGGAACTGTATCAAATGCTTTTGCAAAGATACACAGGCCTCCCCCTATCTAGATGGCAGCTCACTTCCTCGTAGAATGTTAGCAGATTAGTCTGGCAGGAACGACCCTTCGTAAACCCATGCTGATTACTACTTATGATATTTTTTTCCTCAGTAAATTTTTGGATATAGTCCCTTACTATTGATGTTAGGCTGACTGGCCTGTATTTTCCAGGAATATGTCTCTGCCCTTTTTTGAATATTGGTACCACATTGGCATTTCTCCAATCAGGTACCAATCCTGTCATTATGCTGTCCGCAAAGATTAGGAACAATGGCCTGGCTAAAATCTGACCGAGTTCTCTGAGGACTCTCAGGTGTAAGCCATCTGGTCTAGGTGTAACCAGTCTCATCTTTTATTTGTGTACTGTGCTCCAATTTTACCTTTTTACTGTTAATATATCTAAAAAAATGTCTTTGGGTTCTTATTGCATTCCTTATAGTGTTCGAATGCTGATGGTGACCCATCCCCTTTATATTTTTTAAAGGCCATATTTTTCATTTGATGAGGCTCTTTACATTACGGTTTAGCCACCCAGGTTTAATCTTCGCTCTTCTCTATTTATTGCCCATTGGAATGCACTGTGAGATACCTTTGTTTATTATGCTTAATTATGATTACACTTCCCTGTTTCACTGCCATTTCTAAACGTGGAATTAGGTCCAACTCCTCCTCCTTCAGGTTGGGTGGCCTATAGCATACCCCCACTATTCATTTCCCCCTTACTCCTTCTCTTTGAAGTGCTACCCACACTGATTCCAACTCCCCCCTCGTCCCATTCATAATGTTGCTCCTCTCTACCACCTTTGCACCTTTTTGACATACATATAGACACACCCCTCCCCTTCTACCTTCCCTGTCCTTTCGATACAAGGAATACCCCTGTATATTGGCCAGCCAATTATGTGAGCTGTCAAACCAAGTTTCAGTTATTCCCACAAAGTCTAGGTGCTCCTTGTGTAATAGCAGCTCCAGTTCCTCTATTTTGTTAGCTAGGCTAGCTTAGCATTTGTGTAGATGCCTCTCAGTGTTGTATGAGTGCATATTACTTCCTACTTATGTTTCCTCTGGCTTTGTTTTGAAATTGTCCACTCATTTCCCCCAGGATTAGAGGTTATGGCTGCATTATCACTGCTGATTCCATTATTACCCTCTGTCCTTTGCTCACTGCCGACTATTGCTTCCTCTGACCCCCCTCCCTCCCCAATACCTAGTTTAAAAGCCCCTCCAACTTTGTGGCCATCTTTCTTCCCAATAGAGCTGCACCATCCTCATTAAGGTGCAGCCTGTCCTTACTAAAGAGCCAGTAACTGACTGAGAAGTCAGCCCAGTTCTCCAGGAACCCGAACCCCTCTTTCCTACACTAGTTCCTCAGCTACTTGTTCAGTTCCCTAAGCTCCTGCTGCCTCTCTGGTGTGGCTTGAGGTACAGGTAGTATTTCAGAGAAAACCACCTTGGAGGTCCTTTTCCTAAAACAATTCCCCAAGTCCCTGAAATAATTTTTTAGGACTCTGCACCTTCCTCTCACTTTCTCATTTGTACCAACATGTACCATGACCGCTGAATCCTCCCCAGTCCCGCCCAATAATCTGTCCACCCGATCTGCGATGTGCCCGGTAGACGACATTCCACTCAGCAAGGTGAGGAGGAGTTGTGTGGAGACACCTGTTTTGGAGAGCTGCGTGTGTGCTGAAGGCTGATAAAATAGCTGACAGGGACTGTGCTAAACCTTGGGGTTAAAGCGGAGTTCCACTCGTTTTTTTGTTTATTAAAAGTCAGCAGCTACAAAAAGTGTAGCTGCTGACTTTTAATAAACAGTAACTTACCTGTCTCCCGGTCCAGCGATGGCTGCACCCGAAGCCTCGCTCGTCTCCCCCTCCTCCCGAAGGCCCTGCCATTCCTAGTGTGGGCACCCGGCCCGGCTTCACGGCCGGGCACCCACTGCGCATGCGTGAGTCGCACTGCGCATTCCTAGTGGCCAGGCAATCTTTTGTCCCAGAAGATTGCCAGGAAGGTGGGGCTTTCTAGGAGGAGAGGAGGAGTAGCCTAGGCAGCCCAGAGGCGGAAGAGGGACAGGAAGTCCCCCTGAAACATGGGGACACACTCCCCCCCAAAAAAAAATTACATGCCAAATGTGTCATGTAAGGGGGTGAGTAGTGCTTAAAGCGGAAGTTCCATTTTTGGGTGGAACTCCACTTTAAGAGCTGTCCATGAACTAGTGGAGAGAGGGGAATGGTCGTTCTTAGGGACCAGTAGATTTGGAAAGCTGTACATGCGGTTAACCCCTGCAGGGGTACTGTGCTCTGGTGAGTGAGGACACATTGGGGGAGCACGGTTTGGATTCACAATTCTCCACACTGATTTAAATGTGAAAACTGCACAAACTCAAGGACATTTTTCAACTAGAACAGAAGGATACGTACAGGTTAATTTCCCAGAAATTTTACGAGTGAGGAAACAAATCAGGTAAACTGTTGGCGCGCTCTTTACAACAAAAGAAATCGGCTTCATTCATACCCAAAATTAAATCTCCCACAGGGGAGATGTTACACGTGATCAAAGCCATAGCCAAGGAATTTCACGCTTTCTACCAACAACTATATCATGTCCCTGATAGTATAGGAGATCCCACGGAACGTGCTAGGAAAATCACGCAATACCTCACCCAGGCCAATTTGCCTAAATTGCCCCTCTCCGCCCTAGAGGCACTAGAAGCAGACATTTCGGTCCAAGAGCTCTCGAATGCGTTAAAATCGATGGCAACAGGTAAAGCCCCCAGTCCAGACTGTTTTACATTTGCGTACTACCGAGCCTTTTCTAAAATTTTATTACCTCATCTTTCTAACTATGTGAATAGGACTAGTAGCGGTGCCCATCTCCGACCTGAAACCCTACACGCTCACATCGCTATATTACCCAAGCCAGGGAAAGATCCCAGCTTGTGCAGCAACTATCGCCCCATTTTTCTGTTAAACATAGATGCTAAATTATACACAAAGGTAATAGCTAATAGACTCCTCCCATTTATCCCACAGCTGATATCACAAGATCAATGCGGCTTTATTCCAGGTCGTGAAGCTCGGGATAGTTCTTTAAGAACGATAGCCCTTTTATCGTATGTCAGATCGCTGTCCCAGCCTACGCTGCTGCTGTCTACGGACGCCGAGAAAGCGTTTGACAGGGTGGGCTGGGACTACTTAATGGCGACCATGCAGCGAAAGATAGCAGCCATTTATAACTACCCCACGGCCCAACTGCGAATTAACGGGACACTGAGCGAACCGTTCACATTGTATAACGGCACTAGACAGGAATGCCCGCTCTCCCCGATATTGTTTGCCCTTTCTCTTGAGCCGCTTCTGTCAATCATTAGGCAAATCCCAGACATACATGGTATACAAATAGGACAGAGGGAACATAAATATGCTGCATACGCAGACGACATCCTTTTCTATATCCAACAACCTTTGGTTAGTATCCCGAATCTAATGCAGGTTTTTAAGACGTACGGTGAAATCTCCAACTTCCACATCAATCCGACGAAATCTGAAATTTTGAACATCTCGATCCCGAACCATTGGCTATACAACTGAAGTGATCTTTACCCTTCCCATGGAAGCCGACCACACTAAAATACCTGGGAATCTTCCTTACTCCGAGCCCCTCACATTTATTTAGAGCAAACTATATCCCTCTACTAAACTCCATTAGGAGTGACTTGAACAAGTGGACCCACCTCGCGCATTCATGGTTAGGGAGGATAAATGTGGTAAAGATGAACTTACTACCCGGGCTGCTCTTCATGTTTCAAATGATCCCATACAAAATTCCCCCAGGTTTCTTCTCTATCATCTCTACCCTCATAACTAAATATGTATGGAAACGCCGCCACCCATGTATAGCTAAACAATGTCTCTATAAACCTAGAGGTCTTGTGGGTCTCTCTCTTCCTAACATCAAGTCGTACTTTCATGCGGTCATCCTGGCCAGGGTGGCCGACTGGAAGTACAACAAAAATAACAAAATATGGGTCGACCTGGAATGTGAGTTAAGCGGGAAAGATCTCTTTACCCAAATCTGGATACCGAGAACTCGTAGACACTTAGCGGAGTTTACCTCTCCTTTAACTAGACCTTCTCTAGATGTATGGGACTCGTTGCATAAGAAAAATCAATGGCACTATAATTCACCTCTGATGCCCATCACGGGTCATGCCTTCTTCCCGCCCGGGGAGGACAACCCAAAATTTTGTTCATGGATAACACAACCCCAAGTCTGTCTCCATCATTGCACAACCACGACTGGGACTATTCCCTTGACAGCTCAAGCTTCCTCTTCCTCTCTTTCACGCTTGGACCATTGGAAACACCAGCAACTGTAGTTTGTTAAATCCTTATCAAAACCACTTAGGTCACTAGCAGACCTTAGCCCGGTGGAATCCATCTTTGCTAAGACCCAACCCCCCCAGAGAACCATCTTGTTATGCTACCAGGCCATCCAAGCTCTACAATTAGGCCACTAGCCGTCTTTTCTTCTTAACTGGGAATCGGATCTGAAGCTTTCCTTAACGGATAAACAACGTTCTGTTATATTACAGTTGGCTCAAACGTCCTCTATCTCTTCAAGAATTTCTGAATCCAATTATAAGCTCTTGTCCAGATGGCATTACTCCCCAGTAACCCTCAACAGATTTTTTCCAGACGTTTCTCCTCTCTGTTGGAGAGGATGTGGGGAGAAAGCCACCCACGCTCATATATGGTGGCTCTGCCCGCTCATAAGGCCCTTTTGGCTAGAAATCAAACGTTGAACTGAACTTATCCAGGGCACTCCTATAGCACTCAACCCTTGGCTGATGCTTTTTCATTGTACAGTAGGACGATATAAAAAATCGATTACCCCCCACTTGCTTAACACAGCCAAATTGTTAATACCTAAATATTGGAAACAACCCACTCTTCCTTCTATTAAACAATGGTTTCAGGTAATTGACAACACTTACTACATGGAAGATTTAACCTATGATATGAGGGGAAAACCTACCCTCTCATCGAAAATATGGTCCTGCTGGTTCGCATTTAAATACTCATCTAAATATGCAAAAGTCATGTCAATGATATAACTAGGTATAGTTGGATAATTTTTAGTTTTTAGTTAAATTTTTGCAAAGTTTATACAGTGGTGCTGGGAGTGGGGCTACTACCCCTCCCTCCCCCCCCCCTTCTCTGCCCCTCTGTTCCTTTTCTCTCTACCTCTATCTTTTTTTCCCACCTTCCTTTCTTTGAAACAGTTTAATCACTTACACAGTGCTATGAGTTGATGTTACAGGTAGCCATGATGTGGCCTAGGTAGTGTTCGAAAGGTGGACCCCCCTCGGGGAGGCTACCCTCAACAGGACATGCTGACGACCCCAAATGTGGATGGTCGGAAGCGGTCCCTAGCTAGTAATACTGATCGCAGCCCATATTGTGCGTCTATCTATGTCCAGGCTGATTTGTGAGCACTGTACTTTGTTGTGATTTGTATTGCTTAATCCTGCTATTCTTGTCCTTGTTTTTCTTTTGAATAAAAACTTATTGAACAAAAAATAAACTGCACAAACTCACCTTTGGTCAAAAACTGACTGTGGACTGTTTTTTAAATCATTTTTTTGTATATATATATTTTTCACTCAAAGCAGGCAATTTGTTGCACAATCACTGGCACTTTATATCACACAAACTTTTAGTTTAATTAATTTTTGCACAGATTCAAAAATAGGATTGTATATACTTATGCATGTATGTCTGGTAAAGAATATGTTTAAAATGGATTAACTGTTTAACAGAAACATTGAGAGCATATAGCACTTTAATAACACTATTTTTAAAGTAAAGCATATATTAGACAGCGACACTTATCCCTTCAATCTCAATATTACCAATGCTTCTCAGTGTTGCCATCTGATTCTCCAGAACCAGGATCTGGGCTTCCAGAGAAACAATTCACTCACATCGCACACAGAAGTATTTGCCCTCAAATAGCTCATCAAGGAACACATATATGAAGCAGGGTGTTCAGTGAGTGGCATCATCAATCCTGTTGGACATTTTACCCGCTATTCTATTGAAGATATTAAGAAAGACTTGCTATTGGTAACCTACACTACTCCCAGCTCTCCCTGCGACACACTCAGCACCTTTCTTCCAGTCAGTAAAGTTACTACCAGGTACTAAAGGTAATTCCAGCCACTAGAGTTAATACCAGGTATTAATTTACTTGCAGGTACTAAAGTTACTCCCAGATACTAAGGATACTTCCCACCCCTAAAGTTACTCTCAGGGACTAAAAGTACTCCCAGATACTAAAGTTAATCCACCACTAAAGTTACCTCCAGGTATTAGGTTACCCACAGGTATTAAGTTACTCCCAAGTATTAAAGGTACTTACCACCACTAAGTTACTCCCAAGTACCAAGGGTACTTACCACCACTAAAGTTGCTCCCAGGTATTAAGTTACTCCCAGTTACTGAAGGTACTTCCCACTACTAATGTTACTCCCAGGTATTCAGTTGCTCCCAGGTAATGAAAGTACTTCCCACTACTAACGTTACTCCCAAGTATTCAGTTACTCACAGGTATTAAAGGTACTTCTCACCACTAACCTTACTCCCAGGTATTCAGTTACTCCTGGGTACTAAAAGGTACTCCCGGGCACTACAGGCACCCCCAAGTACTCAACAATGCTCAGGCACTCAACAATACCCAGGTACTCACACTACACCCTCCTCAGCCAGAGTCCCCCCTCCATACAATCAGCATGTCAGTCAGTCTTTTAATTAGTTGTGCTTTACTGCTCCTGCTCAGCCACCCTTGTAAGCTGACACCTGTAGGACTTGTCAGCACCTTCAGTCTCCCCGGTCAGCCTACCTCTCTCTGCCTTTGCTGCTTCCATGGTCTGCCTGTCACACTCCCCCCTACGGTAAAGTTTTACTTACCCACTGCCTCAGCCGGTCCACCTGCCCCACTCTCAGTCTCCCGGTTTTGCTGTATTTTCACCCGCCTCCTCTATCAGAGTTGCTCACTCTCCCGGGTCACCCGGCGCCTCTCTCTGTCCGCAGCTCCCTCACTCCACACACGCCACTCTGCCTGCAGCTCTGAACTAACCATGCCAAAAATGAATCAGTACCACCTGCTGGTTGTTTCCCAAACTCAATTCCACTCACTCCCTTATCTCCTGGTCGGTTTCTGATATACGATACCTTCCCACCCTGTTTCCCTTACAATAATCTTTAATTTCTTTATTATTGGAGTATGCCCCCTTTTTAAATGCACTGACTAACTGACCAGGGCACAACTTAGGTCTGTGTCGTGTCAAAGTCTTTGTTTTATTTGTGACTCTGGGTCTATCTCGGCTCGGAAAACTCTGATCATAAATAAAATCTATACCTATGTGCACAAAAAAAAAAAAAAAACATTTTGTTCTCAAACAAAAGATGGCTTTATAGCAAAGGAACATCTCTTAAATAAACATATCATTAATGGGAGAAAATAAATCTTACTAAGGATCACACTATTACACCAGACATCAACCTATGAGGTCAAGAAACACACCCACATGCACACAGCCCTTCTTCAAAAAGAAGATACTAACCAACACAAAGAAAGGAGAGATAAGCGCATCATAAGAAAAGAGCTCCTCACCCAGAGACCAACAGTTCATCAAAGGCAGGTCTGATATTCCTCCACACCCTTATCCAGACCTCCTGAGGTTCTCCAAATTTCAGAGGGAGGCGCAGTGGAGGGTGGCCTTGGAGTGGAGCCTGGACTTCCCCTATGTCCCACCCCAAACAATGGATGTTGTAGAGGACTCCCAGCCAGAGTGGGAGGATGACCTTGTTTGGGATTTTCTGCATGTCCCAAAAGCACGGAGAGGGCCAGAGAGAGAGATGTGGGCCCGGTTCCTGGAAATCTAACAGGAATGGTGACTTGGTAAATCCATATACAGAGACAGGGTGCTGATTGTGAAAGAGGGTTTGCCAACCCAGAGCTACTCTGTCTACAAGGAAACAGCAGGAGGGGGCCGAAGAAAGTTGCCGGATCCATGGTTCTATGTGTGAGAGAGTTGGAGGTGCTACATAGACCACCACCAGGACTGCTGGAGAGTAGGATTGTGCAATTTGTTTCGTTCCGAATTTTGTTTTTACTGAATTTTGCACAATTTGGCAATTCGAACGAATTTTGAATTTCCGAATTTTCATTTTTCCGAATCGCGGTAATTCGGCAATTGCGGTAATCTGCCAATTCTCAGTAATTCGGCAATTCGTGGTGATTCGACAATTGCGGTAATTGCGGAAATTGGGCAAATTGGAACAGCCAAAAATGCGAAATTCGAAAATAACCAAGAAATAATAAACTGAAATAATAACTAACTAATAAATAACTCTTAAATTATGGGTATTGGAATTTCCTTGAAAATATGGCTGTTATAAACTTAAATATGAAATTTATCACGAACTGCCAAATTTTCAAGGAAATTCCAATACCTATAATTTGATAGATATTTATTATAATTTCAATTGTTCTTTCATATTTCCAAATTTCAGAAATTCGGAAATAAGAAAACATTTGAAATAATAATAATTAAATAACTATTAAATTATAGGTATTGGAATTTCCTTACAAATTAAGCTGTTATTGAATTTAACCAACTCAATACAGGGCACTTTCACCCCCTTCCTTCCCGGACCAATTTTCAGCTTTCAGCTCTGTCGCACTTTGAATGACAATTGCACGGTTCTGCAACAGTGTACCTAAATGATATTGTTATCATTTTTTTCACACAAATAGAGCCTTCTTTTGGTGGTATTTAATCAACACTGGTGTTTTTATTTTTTATGCTACAAATGAAAAAAGACAGATTTAAAAAAAAAAAAAAAAAGCATTTTTTTCGCTTCTGTTATACAATTTTGCAAATATGTAATTTCTCTTCATAAATTTTGACCAAAAATGATACTGCTATATTTCTTTGGTAAAAATAACCCAAATCAGGGTTTATTTGTGTTGGCAGTGATGGGGGACATACAGATGTTTAGGGGACTGGGACAGATGTGATGGGGACATACAGATGTTTTGTGCACTGTAACAGATGTGATGGGGGACAGACGGATGTTTTGTGGACTGATACAGATGTTTTATGGGGACATTGACATATGTACGGGGACAGGGGTATCAGTGGTGCTTGGTGTACTATGTGTGGGGCAATCTGTGAGAGCTCACTGTATAAGATCATCTTCATATAGAGAGCTGTCTGCAGATTCCCACTCCCCCCCCCCCCTGCACTGAGCACTCACTGAGCTCAGCAGGGGGGGAGAACTGTCACAGAAACACATGTCTCTGTTTACATTGTGACGGCTGTGATTGGACACAGCCATCACATGATCGGGAGGGCCAATCATAGCGCCCATGTACCAAACTCTGCTCGGCCGGGTCCTGTGATCATAATGATCACATGATCGAACCACAGTGCGCCTCGTGGCCGAGCTGCGAGCGCTCCTTCTGAGGGACATTCCTGAACATCCACTCAGAACGGTGAGATGCCGATCCGGCCGTATATGTACAGTGGCCGGGTGGGAGGTGGTTAAATATGAAATTTATCATTTAACAGCCATATTTTCAAGGAAATTCCAACACCTATAATTTAATAGTAATAGTAATTTATTATTATTTCAAATGTTCTTTCTTATTTCCTAATTTCCGAAATTCGGAAAAAAGTAATATTTGAAATAATAAGTTATTACTTTATTATTATAATTTATTATAAATTATACTAAGTTATTTCAAATGTTCTTTCTTATTTCTGAATTTTCAAAGTTCACTAACAGCCTAATTTGTATGGAAATTCCAATACCTATAATTTAATAGTTATTGATTATTATCATTTCAAATGTTCTTTCTAATTTTCCGAATTTCAAAAATTCGGAGATTCAGAAATAAGAAAGAACATTTGAAATAATAACAAATAACTATTAAATTATAGGTATTGGAATTTCCTTGAAAATGTGGTTGTTAGTGAACTTAAATATGAAATGTATCACTGACAGGAATTTCAAGGAAATTCCAATAGCCATAATTTAAGAGTTATTTATTAATTAGTTATTATTTCGGTTTATTATTTCTTTGTTATTTTCAAATTTTCTCATTTCCGAACTTTTGAATTTCGGATTTTCGGCTGTTCCGATTGCCGAATTTCTGCAATTACCGCAATTGCCGATTTACCGTGAATTTCAGTATTTCCGTAATTGACGAATTACAGCGAATTTCTGCAATTGCCGAATGACCGCACATTTCCGAATTACTGAAATTGCCTAATTACCGCAAATTTCAGATTTCCAAATTTTCTAACTTCCGAAAAAATAAAAAAATGAAAAAGAAAAAAAATGAATTTTTCAGCCATGCACAAGTCTACTGGAGAGTGCAGTGTGGTTCCTTTTGTTTCCTGACATTTGCCGGAACATGCCAGCCTGCTACCCTGTGCCCAATGGCAGAGACTTGGCTCATTGAAAGGACGTTGGGGTGAGGTGTGTTCAAGTCAATTTTTTTATTTAGAGCCTGTTGTCCAGGGAGGGGCTCCTCCCATCAGGAACTCTAAGAACATTCATTCTTGCTCATTAATTTTTTTTTTATTACTGTTCTGTTGGTGGGATATGACCCCTCATAAACAGACCAGACAGGTGCAGAATATGGTGTACATTGTTGTTGTTGTTGCTCTGCTGAAAGGTTTATAACCCCCTTTCAGCAGATATGTGTGCAGTCAGTTAGTTGTAGTTTAGTTTTCTATCTTCTCTAAGGATTTCTGAGATGGGACAGCTGTCCACCTCCATCCGGCGAGAGTCAAGATATGCTTCTACAACTGCCTGTAACAAAGGTCAGAAATATTCAATCTTTTCAATATTTGTTTTGTTTTATAAAAATCCCTAATTCAGGTGCAATGTGTAACACAATCAACATATCTGCATAATTTGGTTTGTGAGTTGCTGTGTCCCCACAGGGGGTCGGGTGTGTGGCTCCCTCAGTAAGGAGGGAATAAATGATTGGATCATTGCTGGGGAAAAAGGCAGACGCCTCGGCACCAGAAGGTGTGACTGCATTCACAATACCACAGATAACCATGAAGGGGGGCAGACTGGGCAGTCTTTACTTTAATGTTGGACAGAGGAGATGATGGCTGGAAGTCTCCTTGGGAGACGAGAAATGATGGATGAACGGCTGAGACTGATTTTGTTTTCTTCACTGCGGGGAC
>BLSH010504309.1:150253-169690 GCA_018402905.1 Glandirana rugosa
GTCACCCCTTCAGGTTCGGCTCGCCGTCCCCTTTTGTCCAGGTCTCCCGTCTACAGGAAATGTTTGGGTACCAATGGGTTTGTAAAGGACATCTGCCCTCTGGACCTGTTTTCCCCTGCCGCTCGGCTTGGACTTCCCCACTGAGGCTGCTGTTGATGGGTGAGTCCCTGAACCTTTGCTGTGTCTTTTGTCTGCTGACCGGCTACTGGATGCGGAGCTTGCTGTGTGACCTTCTGCCGTGTGGACTACCAGCTGACTGTAACCCTGTGGAATCTTCTGCCGAGTGGACTACCAGCTATCTGTAACCCAACGTTCTCCAATAAACGTCCGTGCGTCGGGTTTTGGAGTGATCTGCTTCCGTGTGCTCTCTCTCCGCGCTCGTAGTTCTTAACACTGCCCAAGTGGAATAGTTCTCTCTTTGGAGAAGTGTTCCGGCTGGGAAAATGATGGAATGTATTTACATGCTGTTAGTGAGGACAGTAGTTAGGAATGTATATATTACTGTGTACAGGTGTAAATAACTACAGAGGTGCTATATATTTTTGTACGTATTTATTTGTACATTTTGTATATTCCCTTCCAAGTTTGTTCCCATTTCCCCTTCCCAATTTTAAGATTATGAGATGCCCTGCTCCTGGGCCCAGGAGCTATTTTTCTGTAAATTTCCCAGCTGAGGGACCAGCTGTTTTTTCTTGTGGGAGGTGAGTGTAGCACCCTCTACTTAGGTAGATGCTTTAGAGAAGGTTTTTTGTCAGGAGAGGCAAAATTTAGTCAGGACTGACTTTGCGCATTTGTGATTGTTGTGGCCCAGGGAGGTGGGTTGACTGTGGGTAGTGACACGTCTGGGAAAGTTCCTCCGTTTGAAATCTAGAAAATTCTAGAAAGAGGGAGTGAATCCAGAGGTGGAGCTATCTGGACTTTTTGGGACACTCTGACCAATCCCCAATCTGGATTGGCAGGGGGAAGTCCTTCTCAAATAACATGGGTCAGCCCTGGGAGGGAGGGAAGTTCAGGTGGAGAAGCTGAAGATGGAGTAGTGTGGAGCTCCCAGTCTGAGGGGGGTGACCCTGGGCCTGGAGAGCTCGGGTGCAGCCAGAAGGTGTGAGATTCTGGTGGCAGGAACAAGGATCTCACATCTCACACATCTTCAGGGAGAAACTTCTAGGGTCGATGAGCAACATACCCCTGGTGAACTGTTGAGGCAGCGTGGAGCAGATTGGAGTGAGAGAGACAGTCTAGGAAGGATGCAAGATACAGGGGGGGACCGACATGTTGCTGTGGCAGTGAGACAGGCCGGTGCAGTTGGAAGAGCTAGTAGGGCCTGGGAGAGGATGGGCTTGGAGGAGTAGTCCATCCAACTTCTAGCTAGCACAACAATTTGCTACACAGGGGATTAGCACCCAATACCTGTCATGGGTGGTCCGGAGACTGAGCTAAAACTATGGCTGGTCTCAATTTGTGCTACCTAGGTGCAGGCCTAGTATGTATCCCTCTAGGCCAGAAACTTAAGGACTGTGCAGGAGTGAGGAGTGGCAAGTGAAACTCAGCAAGTGTCAGTGCTGGAGGAAGATGAAGATGTATATACGTTGGAGTGTATAGAGGTCCCGGTTAAGTTGTAAAGATTCTTGGGCATCTCATCATCAACCCTACCTTATCCAAATTTAACCCCTAATAAAACAAAAAAACAAAACCCCGGCCTGTTCAGTGACTATGAGTGTGTGGATAAAGGTGATTGAGGGCAGGGTGATCAGGTGAATCACAACTTCCAGCCACTCCCAAGGGAGAACATGGCTACACTTATAAGATACTCTTCATTTGGAATCTAGTATATATGAACTTTTGCACTTGGGCACTTTATTCATTCATTAGGCCTCATTTACACTGCTGCTGGTAAACAGACGTTTAGAGGCATTTGGGCCTTTTTTCAGCTGTCTGAACTCTCCTCTATGTTATCTTATCAGTACATTTACACAGGGCCGTTTGAGGTAGTTTCAAGGCAGTTGAGTTGAGGCTTTTTTTGGAAAGCAAAAAAATGGGTTCAGACACCAGTTCAGAGGCATTTGAAACGCCAAAAAGCTTTAGAGGCCTCTAAATGCACCTAAACAAGGTAACTCGCGTCTAGGACCGTTTCCTTTACAGGCGTTTCTATTTTTTAGAAAAACAATCTTTTTTTTTTTTTCAAAAACGCTCCTAGGCGCAAACGCGGCAAACCGCCACTAAACGCGGCATGCAAAACGCGGCAAAACAGGTGTTTTGGACGCCGGTTTCTAGCTGTCAAGATAGAACGTTCAGGGGAGGTTGAAACAGCGTCCCGTGTAAATGGAGCCTAACATTGCCTTTAAGGCTTTGGACTTTTTTTTCACATTATTAATTTGCATGATTGCACTTTGTTTATTTGTATAGATTGTGCTTTAAAAAGAACAGAGAAAAGAACATTATTGGATTGACCATTCCTACGTCACTCTTCAGTCTGGACAGGTAAGTTACATTCAGGTTCAGCCTATTTCCACATAACAGTTGGAAAAAACAGCTGTAGACCCTTGCATAGGGAGATTCCAACAAGATATAAACAAAGCTGACATATAAAAAGATCGGGATCAGGTAAGTTTTGATCAAGTCAACCCTCTGAAGTAAAGCTTTCATTTCGGCCAGCTAGCTACTTTAGCATTGGCATCCACCAGCCTGCTTTCCCAATTTCAATGACCATAGTCACCAGGACCATATTTGATGCCCAATATTTTAATTTCCTGCTGGAGCTCAAGGGAAGGCATCTGGAAGTTGAAAGCATTCACCTTCCACACCGATCTAGGAAACATCAGTCTTTTCATGATTGACTTTAGAACTAAATGCCTCTCTGTGTACTGTCCTATCACAGAAACCACCTCCTGCATCTCTTCTGTCCCAGAGATAATGACACTAAAAGTAGAAAAAAAAAACCCCAATGGGACTTTCTAGGGAAACCAACTCATCAAGAATATACCACAAAATAAAATTTGGACATTTATTGATTTATTTAAAATAGAACCCAAACAAAGGGTTCAAAAAAAGAGACATGAACACAGACAGTTGTGAATGAACAAAGACATATGGTTGCATACATACAATTGATGGAAATGAGTATGGATGTAGCAATGGATATACAAAAGAACAACTAATATGACCACTGCACTCTGCCAAAAGATGGCGGAGGGAACCCAACACGTTTCGAAATTGATTAATCTTAGATCTTCATCAGGGGTGGGTGGTCAAAGCATTAAAAAGTCCTCATTTATACAAGGCACTGGTTAGCAGGGCATGAGGGTGTCCACATGGATGTATACAAGCTACCTGAGATCCGGTTCCAGCCCAAAAGAGGATGGAATAAGGAGAATATGGTTGGTGATTTTTCAAAAACTTAGTGTGATGTCCCATTAGAGTATCACAGACTGGGAAAATAATTCACTGTCAAGGCTGGATGCAAGGAGCATAAGAGGAAGCACCAACACTCTTTTGGTCACTAGAGCCTGTTGGGAAGCTACCAAGGGGACATCAACACTCATATACTCAAAAGAGTATGGGGCCTGGTGAGAGACTGCTGGGAAGACATCTAGTGAACAGATCACCATCAGGTTAGTGAGACTGCCGGATGCAATGATCCTTACACAAAGTGAATGGGGTTAGGTGTGGCCTGTGGTCATGCCTACCAAAGTAGGTGAATGTCCATGGTTCTTGGTGTCCAGAGAGTCATGTGGAAATGGCCCTAGAAACCTTTCATAACCACAGGATACAGAATGTAGCAACACATAATCTCCCCCAGAGATAATGACAGACACATCATTGGCATAGGTCGTGCCCCTTAAGGGAGAAGTGCTCTATTTGCACCCATCCCTTATCCCCCAGGGGAGCGACTGAGGGCCATGGCGTACCATTATCCACTGGACTCTACTGTTCTAATCAAAGAAAACATTGGTATACTGAGCCATGCAAGTAAAGGCTGTCCATGGCAACCAGGTATGTCTAAAGTGATCCTCTCTTCCATGAAGAGATGCTGTCAAAATCTCCATTGTTCTGATTTAGTCTAGTCTGGTAAACCAATGTTTTAAATTCAGTGGGGTAGTGAGCTTCCATAGGTCAGGGGCATATGCCCAGGCAGCATTCAGCAAATGCACCGTCAGACTTTTTTTAATGGCACAAGGGTACAGAGTTTAGATGCAGGAGATATCCCAAGGGATCCATACCAAGGTCAACTGATGTCAGTTGTTTGATTACCCTCCTCACCCCCTTCCAAAACTGGGTAAGCATAGGGCACTGCCAAAAAAATATGTAGGAATGTGTCAGGCTCCTTGTTAGAGCATCAGCAAATCTGATTTGAGGGTAGAATTTGTTAGGTAGCACCGGGACCCTATACCACCTAGATAAGAGCTTGTAGCCCTGTTCCTGAAAATGGTTGGCAATGGAAGATTTATGAGCAAGAGTGATGATCCTATTGATTTGTTGTTTTGAAAAGAAGATTTGTAAATCCGACTCCCACCTGTAAATGTATGTAATGTAAGCGATATAATCTTCCGGAGGTGTGTTCAACTGTTTCTAAAGGACTGACAACAAATGTGGCACATAGTTGCCGTCTGCACAGAGACACTCAAAGGCGGTCAGTGGTCTAACATCTAGTATGGACTTCAGAAAATTAGACAACTAGTAGGCTGACCAGGAGCTGAAAGGGGGCTGGGTACCTCAGCTAGTTTCTAAGAACGGCTTGTATCTGCTGATCGCTGGTGTGACCTTGATCTGGCTCCTGATCGTGACTTGTATGTATTCTAAGCTGTTGGCTTGTGCCTGTCTTCAACTATGTTTCTAGTCTAATCTGTGCTCCACTATCCAACCAGCTGCCTTCCAGTCTGCTTCTCCTATGTGATCTTCTCATCAACCTCAACCTCACCAACCTATGTAAGCATCCTCAATCCTCATAGCCAAACCTTCTTCTGTTACTATTACTTGGATGTTACAAAACTGTTAAAAACTAAACTATTGATGTTTCTTGATTTCATCAATAGGTAAACTGATCTAAATAATTTGTAAAATACTGCAGCCGTGCCCTGTTTTGCCTTCTACTTGCATGGCTAAACATGACATAAACATGACATTTTGGGACGTGACCTGGAGCACGATGTAGTAGGCTGCATGTAAAGAGAGCTCCGCACTTTACTACTGCTGTACTTATATCCTGTGGATTATATTTGGTTCTAACCAACCTGACCGAGCCCTATACATCCTAAAATCACCTGGAAGCATGTCTCCACCAAAGAAGGTCTCGGAAGCTGCCAGCCAGCTAGCGAAAAAATTGCCGACAGGACAAGGACATGCAGGCCGAAGATGGCGCCAGCACCTCTCCTGCTGCAAAACGTTGGGCGGCGAACACAGAGAAAATACTGGAGGCGGTCTACCTCTGCCAGAGCACACTCACCGCAAAAATATATGAAATGAAAAGCGAGATCTCCCTTATCCGCCAGGATGTGTCCAAATTGAAGGATAGGGTAAAGGAGACAGAAACCCACATAAGCACGGCGGAAGATACCCTGCATCCCCTTCAGCACACTATGGAAGAAATACAGCGTGACATACAGCAGCTCGCAGCGAAACAAGATGACATGGAGAATCGTCTCAGAAGATGTAATCTCCACTTTATAGGCCTTCCCGAGAAGTCGGAGGGAACAGATGCAGCGGGCTTTCTGGAGGATCTATTGATTAAAGCATATGGGAGAGAGGCCTTTTCCGCCATGTCATTTATAGCCAAATTCTTGAATTTCCGGGACAGTGACAGGATCCTCCAGCTGACTAGAGAACAAGGGAACATACCCTTCAACAACGTTCATATCCCAGTATTTCCCGACTTCTCCAGCAAAGTACCGCGACAAAGATCCCATTTTCAGGATAAGAGAAGACTACGGATCAAACATATAAAATATGCCATGCTATTTCCCGCACGCCTAAGAGTGGAGATCAACGGCCATGTGCAATTCTTTGACAACCCTGAAGCAGCTTCCTCCTGGCTTGATGGCCGTCCATGACCGGGTCATTTGATTTCTGATGTCCCCCTCTGATTGTGAGTATATGGCTGTGACTGTCCATCTATATATCCAGACAGCATAGTATAGTCCTGCCAGCAAGACTATGCCCTATTGCCTTATAATGCTACTATCTCTGTGTAGTTAATGACATTAATGATGATATACTGCTGAGATTTATACTGTTTCTCAGGCTAACGGAGACGTCTGACTACACCAAACTTATGCAAGTAATCTAATGATCTCCCCCCCCTTTTTTTTGGAATACATGCCGAAACCTTGTAGCCCAGGGCAGGTAGGCCTTATCGGTGACATTGCCCCTTTTACTCTATCCCTAACGGTGGCCTCTAAGAGACTACCAACATGTGGAACTTAGTTTACAAGTTGCTACCTTTCCACGTTCCACCCAGAGAAAATGTTGCCCCCCAAGTACTGTTTGGTTCGTGATTACTTATTGGTATATGCTACTATTCACCGCAACGTTCTGCTTTTCTTCAAGTCATATGCCGCAAGTGCAACCCAAAACACTGGCAGGAGATTTTCATACCCAGGTTCGGGGACTTTATGCTCACGTCATGTTGGGGAGGCGCTGAGCTAGGTATAACAGACTATGCTCCGGTTGAGCATCTGTTTTACTTTGTTTATAGTGCACTATATGGTACACCTATTATATATAAGACCATACAAATATTTTCTCTACTCCTATACTTGTTGATTACACCTCAGACCATGTTCAATTGCTTGAAGGCTCCATCCACTTTGGTCTGTTGTCACCTGAGTCATCTCATGTGGTATATGCACCCAATATGGCCACACTGAAGTTTCTGACGTAGAACGTCTGGGGATTGAGGGATGACATCAAATGCACAGCTGTGCTTAAATTCCTGAAATCGCAAAAAGTTAAAATTATCGCTTTAGTCGAAACTCATGCAAATGGCCATTTACAGGCCACACTAAGACGTCCATGGATGGGCTGGACATACCACTTAGTCCATACCCCTATGTCCAGGGGAGTCTCCCTCCTGATAGCTAAATCAGTCCCATTTGAGCTGCTCTCGTTGGTTTCGGACCGGAGTGGACAGTATTTTTTCGGAGGCGTGTCCAAGATGGCAAAGTGAGAGGACGTCTATCCCAGAGCTCTGCTACCAGCTATCCGTTCCTGGAGGCTGATTTTAGCACTTTTTCTGGGTGAATGCCTCCTAAAAGAGCGAGGAAAAGAAGAGGTGGCAAAAAGCTGCGGCTCTCCCCTGAAACAATTGCCACTTACAGCGAAGAGTCTCGGCGGAGTGGGGAGTTGCAGCCACGAGTCAACATGGCATCCCAGATGGAACACGTGGAGGGCCCTGAGGCTTCTACACCTGGCATACTGCAGGTAATAGCGGCGATAGCCACATGCCAGGCGGCCGTCATGGTCTGCCAGAAGACTCTCACTACTAAGATTGAGGCAGTTCAGCTGGATGTTGGTCTTATCCGACAAAACTTAGATAAGTTCCGCGGCCGCCGCACTGCTGCTCACCTTATGGGGTCAAAAATCTTGGGTCTTAAGAGGGCCTAGGTGGGTGCGTATTACCACGCGACATACTCCAGCTACTCCAGGGTAGTATATTAAATCATAAACGGTCGTACTGTCAAATGTTGGGTGTTAAAATTGATAGATACATTATATTACATGCTGTTCTAGCCTCTGTGCTTTGCGTGGTGGTGGGGGTATACCTGCCCCCCGGTTGATCTTTCTTTACTGTCCACCATCATGCAAGTACAGTAGTAATTAGTTATGGAGTAGATAATGTTATGGTAATGGGAATTTCAACTCGAATCCCTCTTCTGATCAGGATAGACTCCACTCTGCCTCCAGATGGACCCCTGGGCTGTAACAATGGGCCAATACCTTTGCTCTTACTGATATCTGGTGACAATTTCACCCAAATACTAGGGCATTCACATGTCATTCCTCCACTTTCTGTACACTTTCACGGATATACTTAATATTTGCGTCCTCCGATATGCTCCGGAAGGTCAGGGCGATAGACATCCTGCCCAGGGGCATTTCGGATCACGCTCCTTTGCATTTGAGGGTTTCCCTGGGTCCCCCTGGGGAGAGGTTGTAGAGGCTGTCCAGATATTGGATTGAGAATGTTAGAATCCAGGAAGTGGTACAGGAGGGAATGTGCAATTTTTGGATAACAAATACTGAGACCACCACACCCCAGGTGCAATGGAATGCCTTCAAGGCCTGGACTAGAGGGGAGTACATAGCCCTTGTAGCGACAGAACAAAAAAGATCAGCAAAATCCTTGTGGAGTTAGAGGAAGCTGCTAGTAGAACAGAGGCTGAATATGTGGCAAACCCTAGTCAGAGCACATATGGAGATTACCAGTACGCCTTGCAAAGCCTGTCCCTTCTTAGAGCCGAAATGACCAAGAAGCCCCTGCTGAATTCTGCTCAGAAGGTCTTTAAGTTTGGTGACAAGAATGGCAGGCTGCTAGCATGGCTGGCCAAGGGACAATTTTCAGTAACTCACATCGGAGGTATAAAGGGCCCGGATGGGGCCAGATGAGATTAATGAACGATTTCATCAATTCTATAGGGAACTATATCCTACTAAGGTAGATTATACTTTGCTTGAGCTCCAGGCCTATCTAGACAGGGTTCCATTCCCTACCTTAGACACTGACTCATGGGAGAGGATGGAGTTACCCATCTATCTTGAGGAGATTCAGACGGCCCTTTCGCAGCATCAGGCAGGGAAAACTCTGGGGATGGATGGACTCCCTGTTGAGTTCTACTCCCAACACCAGGAATTATTGGCACCCAGATTGGTCTCTTTTTTCAACCAGTTCTTCACTATGGAGTCGCTCCCTGCTTCGATGTCAGAGGCAGTGATTGCGTTGGTGCTCAAACTGGGCAAGGACCCTGAGGATTGCTCCTCCTACTGGCCCATTTCCATTATCAATGTGTACGCCAAGATTTTGGCTAAGGTCCTGGCTAATAGGCTGGCTGGGGCAATGGAGGAGCTGTTCCACATGGATCAGACTGGGTTTATGCCCGGGAAGGGCACCAATATTAATCTTAGACGTCTCTTCCTCAACCTCTTTGTTTCCCATACTAACTGTGGTAAAAGAGTCATTTCCTCTCTGGACGCTGAAAAGGAGTTCGACTCTCTTGAATGGGACTTTCTATGGGAAATCCTAGGTAGATTCGGGTTCGGCCCGAAGTTTGTCCAATGGGTGCGTATGCTGTACAGTGGACCCAAGGCCCGTATTCGTACTAATGATATCCTCTCCCCTCTCTTGTCTCTGCAGAGGGGAACCCGGCAGGGATGTCCTCTGTCCCCGGCCCTCTTTGCGCTAGCTGTAGAGCCCTTAGCTATATTACTTCGGGAGTCGGAGGAGATTAAGGGACGCAATTTGGAGGACGATGCCCTTTCTGTATCTTCAAAATTCTGAGAAATCACTCACGGCAGCATTACACATTTTTAATAAATTTGGAAAGTTTTCAGGAGTTAAAATAAATTGGTCGAAATCGATTCTTTTTCCTTTAGAGCCCCAGTCCAGGGAATGTGCCGCGAATGCCCCATTGATGTGGGTTGATCAGTTCTGGTATCTGGGTGTCCAGGTCCGGCGCGATTCAACCAGCTTTTATGATCTCAATGTGGCACCAATACTGACCCATCTTCGCTCTAAATGTGCCTCGTGGACCTCATTACCACTGAACCTTCTGGGTCAAATCAACCTATTAAAAATGGTATTTCTACAAAAATGCCTATATGTGTTTCAGTCCTGTCCGGCCTGGATACCTGGATCCTTTTTCTCTGAGCTGGATAGATGCATTGGGTCCTTTATTTGGGGAGAGGCTCTCCCGCGTCTAGCTAGATCAACTTTAAGTCTCCCGACAAGATGTAGGGGTTAGCTTTACCAGACTACAGGATATATTTCTGGGCGGCCATCCTGGTCACGGTCAGGTGGTGGTTTATGTGGTCTAGGGGTAATGGGGCGGTGTGCCTTGAGGCCTCCATCATTGGGTCACTACAGGAGATTGGGAATCTTATATATCGTGGTGGTAGAGCTTACCCTGATCTTCCACTCTTTACCAAAGCAACGTTGAGGGTGTGGATGGTGGCTAGACAACAATTCTGTCGCCCCAACTGGACCCCCTAGTGTGGGCAAAATACAACATTGCAATTCTTAGGGACCTGATCAAAGTGGGGGCCCTGCGCCCTTTCCAGGACCTTTCAATCACCTGGGTGGATGTACTTCCATTATTTACAACTACGACATGCGGGAAAGCTCTATTCCCAACTGCTCCAATCTTGGCATTGAACCCGGATGAGGAATTGTAAGCACAAGCATCCCTAGCCAAACCACCGTCGTCCTTATATTTAGAATTGCTGTGTATAGACTCCCCTAGAGTGAATAAGCTGCGGGATAGATGGCGGACCGATATCCCAGATTTAGACAGAGATGACTGGGAACTGCCTTGAGGACAGTGTTAAGCTTCTGATTTTGTCTAAAGATAAATTGATGCAAGTGAAATTCCTACATAGGGTCTATTATACCCCCCAGAGACTCCGTGGGATATACCCGCAGAGATCTCCAGATGTACTAGATGTGGTGGGGAGGAAGGGTCCTACTTTCACAAGTTCTGGAGCTGTCCGCAGATTGCCAGCTACTGGGTGGAGGTGGTGGAGCTCATTAACGGTAGACTTCAGCTGGCCCTCCCAGTTTCACCGCAACTGGCCTTATTGGGAATCCAGGATGATGAACAGAGACCTACGTGTATCAAGCTACTGTTGGCATATTTATTCTATTATGCCAAGAGAGAAATTATTCTTAGATGTAATGCCTGTTCCCCTCCCTCTGTGAGCTCTTGGGAAAAAGCTATCAATACCGCTCTTCCCTTATACAAATTAACGTACATACATAGGAACTGTTCCAGGAAGTTCGATCCAACTTACCCTCTGACTCCCCCCTTCCGTGGGGTGCTGTCACATCGGGTCAGGCTTTCGGGGACATACAAATGGATGAAGGGACTTTGAGTTGAACCCTGTATACAAAACTGTATTTTGAGTTTGCTGATAGTTCTGCCATTGAATTGGAGAATGTGAACTGAAGGATCCTTGTTAAATGAGTCATTCGCTTTTGAGTCATGTCACTGTATGATGCTATCTTTGCTATGTCCATGCTTTGGAAATGTATTGTACCTTTTCCTTGCTTTTCAATAAAGGAACATTCTGATTGATAAAAAATATATATGTATATTATTGCCATCTGTGACAGGGGCGGGCTTTGCCCCACGCATACTGTAAGGTCATGCCCCCTACTAGACAGATCTTTAGTTTAGTTTAGAGGGTGGGACCACCCTCCCCTCGTCCCTGGAAATTGAATCCATATTGGCTATCAGCCCTAACAGACCATAGCAGAAGAATTCAAATTCTTCTTTCACCAAAACCAGGACACCTCGTTCTTTGGGATGATATGGGAAGCTTTTAAATTAAGCCCGAATGATCTTCATGAATAGAATCAATAGACTTAAATGCTCCTCTACTCTAGCTTTACACATGTCCATGGACAATCTCCATGAAATTGAAGACAAATATGCCCTGGGCTCTTCCCCAGAGACATTATCAAGGGTGAAAGCACTCGGGAGGTCACAGAAATGCACATTGAAAAGGCCAAACAACACCTTTTCTTTGGAAAACAAAAGCTATTTAAGCACGGGAAGTAAGCAGGCAAACTACTTGCGTACCTAGCCCACATGGACACCAGCCCCCCCGACCACCCGTGGTGGTGTCCTTAGTGATGTTCGATGGGCACCATATCACTGACCCTTCCCAGGTGGCAGCAGAATTTAAACAATTTTATAGTACCCTATATCCTTCTCAGGCAAAAAATGGCACACAGGAAACTAGAACCTTTCTGCAGAATATCCCTACACCCCAACTCACTGCGACACAGGTGAAACTCCTAGAAACCCCTATCTCCACTGATGACATCACCATATCATTAGCACAACTAGCCAAATCAAAAGCCCCCGGATCTGACGGATTGCCCCTAGAATTTTACGACACATACTCAGGCTTACTAATTCCCAAGCTTAAGACCCTATACCAACACATATTCAACACCAGAGAACTCCCACCCTCAATGACAAAAGCCAAAATTGTAGTGATTCCAAAACCCAATAAAGACCCTAGATACCCTGACTCCTACCGACCCATTTCGCTATTACAGGTGGACATCAAAATCTTGGCCAAAATTCTGGCTACGTGCCTAAATACAATAATTTTGTCATGGATACATTCAGATCAAAGGGGGTCCATGCCCGGAAAAAACACATCCATGAACATCAGATGTTAATACTTGAACCTCCAGGCAGCACACAAAGAGCTGGGATCCAGGGTGGTGGTGTTTGATGCCGCCAAGGCCTTTGATTCTGCAGAATAGGGGTACTTGGTGGAATGTCTACATCGTTTTGGGTTCGGGCCACACTTTATCAGATGGGTACAGCTGCTGTACACCTTTCCTAAAGCTTGAGTATTCGTAAACGGGCAATTATCTGACCTATTTCCCCAAGAAAGAGGAACCCGACTGGGATGTCCCCTCTCTCCCCTATTATATGCCATAGCTGCTGAACCACTAGCCATAGCTATTCTCAACAATCCCACCATAGTGGGTTTAAGGGTACAAGATAGAATAGAAAAAATTGGAATGTTTGCAGACGATACCATTCTGTACTTGGCATATTCACTACAGGCGGCCCTACAGACCATAGAGGAGGTAGGACAACACTCTGGTTTATGCATAAATTGTCCCAAATTCTAACTATAGATCACCCCCCACCCCCACTCTCTGAAAAGTTCCTCTCTTCCCCTACCTAGAGTGTCCTCTCTTAAATACCTAGGGGTGGTGGTTACTAGACATCTTAAAGATTATTATCCCCTTAATTTAGAACCCCTTATAGCATTAGTTAAAAACAAAACACAGATCTGGTCTAAATTACCCCTTGGAGTAATGGGCAGAACATAATAAAAATGATTTTATTGCCTAAAATTCTACATATGTTATGGCACGCCCCATTGTATGTACCTCTTGCATTTTTTAAGATACTAGAGTCCATACTAAATTAATTTGTTTGGGGACATGGGAGGCACAAACTGTCCTGGACAGTTTTGAAAAGCCCTACATCTTTTGGAGGAGCAGCAGTACCTGACTTCCACGACTACTATGTGGCCTCACAGCTGTCCCATCTCTACTACTTTACCAAAACAGAACTCCAAAGGTACCAATCCTTAGTATGTCATTGTCCTGACCACCCTGCTCACCCTCCAATACAAGCAATCCTTAGAGGCAACCCACGTGAATCCCCCTCGAATTTCAATGAAGGAATCACATTATCACAGAATTTGTAACATTGCACTCTGTAAAACAAACACCCAAAAGTTCCACTCACATACTCCACTATGGTACAATACTCACTTACCAGAACTATTAACAGTACCGGACCCTGGTATATGGATAGCACAGGGTATAATCTACCTTTTTCACGTCACGACCAACGAGGGCCCCAAAACGTTTCAGATTCTAAAGGAGGAATTCTCCCTCCCCAATCACTTACTATTTCGATATCTGCAACTCTGTCATGCTCTACAAGCCCAATTATTGACCCCTCTTACATCCTTAAACATTCCCACTATCCTTGATATCATCTTGGGATCAGAACCCACTAAATTGATATCGATCTTCTATACTACAATAAGACTCCCCCAGGATACAAAACTAGCTTATGGAGTCAAATCCAAGTGGGAGACGGAGGTCGGAGTAGTGGAGGATGATGATTAGGAGGAGATTTTGAACAACACTAAAACGGTTTCCCCCAAATTGTCAGACAGATTGACACAGCTATATATAATCCACCAAGCGTACCTTACACCTGTGAAACTTGCCTGGTTCCAGCCTACACGTAGTCCATTGTGTCCAATGTGTAACTCCACCGCAGGCACATTTTCCCATCTGCTATAGTCTTGCCCGAACTTTAAGACATACTGAACTCAAATCATCCAATTCTTACACAATATTATGGGATCCCCTATGTCCCTAGACCCCAAGTTATGCTTACTTGGTTTACATCCAGATCAGGAAATTGACAAATTCCTGGTTATATTTCTGAATCAAACATTGTTTATTGCCAGGAAAACAATAGCCCGGAACTGGATGAGGGCTCAAGCCTCCTCTATTCAGGAATGGAAGCATGAAGTGAACAATACTCTACACTATAAAAAACTAATATATAAGAATAGAGGATGTCCACTTAAATCTTAAAAAGGTATGGGATAGATGGCTTTCGGATGGTGAGACATGCGCTTGATTAATCACATTAGTACTATAGTCATCCGTATTAACCTTTGATCCTAAAATAAGAGTTGACTTGGTTACCCCCCCCCCCCCCCCAGGGAACATGGTTTTTGTATACTCCAGGTTTGAAGTGTTAATGTTATCTCTAAAGCCTCATATGTAAAACAACTGTAAAAATCCACATTTCGCTAGTCTCTGTATGCCCTAAGTAATCAATCTACTGCTGGAAGGTACCTATTGTCTTATATGCAACAATAAAAGTTTTTTTTTGCACAATCAAAAAAAAAACATGCCATTTTAGTCTGTAACACAGCTAGATCAGCACTGTATACTGTATGATACATGTACAGGGTGGGCCATTTATATGGATACACCTTAATAAAATGCGAATGGTTGGTGATATTAACTTCCTGTTTGTGGCACATTAGTATATGTGAGGGGGGAAACTTTTCAAGATGGGTGGTGACCATGGCGGCCATTTTGAAGTCGGCCATTTTGAATCCAACTTTTGTTTTTTCAATAGGAAGAGGGCACATCAAACTTATTGGGAATTTCACAAGAAAAACAATGGTGTGCTTGGTTTTATTGTAACTTTATTCTTTCATGAGTTATTTACAAGTTTCTGACCACTTATAAAATGTGTTCAATGTGCTGCCCATTGTCTTGGGTTGTCATTGCAACCCTCTTCTCCCACTGACTTCTGGCTGACTTCAAAATGGCCGCCATGGTCGCCACCCATCCTGAAAAGTTTCCCCCCTCACATATACTAATGTGCCACAAACAGGAAGTTAATATCACCAACCATTCCCATTTTATTAAGGTGTATCCATATAAATGGCCCACCCTGTATACAAGTGCACGTTGCTTTCACTAAGTGCATATTACAATTGTGGTGTCAATAATTTGATTGAAATCACAATGCTCAAATACAGTGGCACCCATACTGCAGCACACAACAACATACATGCCATGCCATGGTGCACTGCTTTGAAAAAAAGGTCATATCTGTTGACTGGGTTGTAGTTCTTTTTGAACGTGCTGTCTTACCGTTACATGCATTAACAGACATACATAAACACGACACAGGGCTAAAGTGAGTGGGCTCCAACATAGTACAAATATAATGATCATCCAAAATGAATCTTACCCTTTTTTCAGCACACATTGTACCATCCAAAGGAGGACCTTTTTTTGTTTTGCAAAAATATGGATTGTCAGGATGACTGCACCAAAGTTGCTTGCAGGGGTCAAATGTTCGAAACTGAAGATAAACAAAATGGTCAAAATGTTATTCCAAATTTTACAAAATGCAATTTTAGGTTATCAGAAATAAATTGTTTCCAGCTTGTATACTGTAAAACTATTACTTTACTGAAACAATTCATTTAATATTCATCATTTTAACAAGGTTTTCAATTCTCAATTTTTAACTTCATTTTTATTTATTTTGAATTTATTGGTACTTCATTTATGTGCCATATTTATTCATCATTGAAATTGGTTTTCCACTGTAGTGTAGCTTGTTTTTATTGTGACATGAGGGATCATTAGCTCAGTGGTAGATGCATTTTTAACAGTGAGTTCACAGCAGACACAAATTATATTTAAGATATTTAAGGGCCTGGTAGCTCATGTTTATTAAAAAAGGCAAAAAACAAAAGTCCAACATAAGCTTTCCCACACAGGGGTTCTTCTCCTGCAAAATACAAATAAAAATTATTGAGCAACCTGGCTCTCTGGTCAGCAGTACATCTGCTTGTTTGGTCTCCAAAACCACTGGCTATTCCATGCACACAGCCTTCAGCCCTTTAACTCACACAGCATCTATCTCCACACAGAGACTCACTCTCTCAATGGCAGCCACTGCTCCATTTCCCTCCACTTCACCTGCAGCTCTCAGCAGACCAACATTATAAGGGCTATGGGCAACTGGGCCCACACCCTGCTGGTTGACTACAAGACCCGGACACCGGGTTGGAGATTTCTTTACTCTCAAGGTGCTTTGAAATCTCCAAACTACAGAGCCACATCTAGAAATACCAAAATCTGGAGAAATTTGCAAAAGCAAAATTAATGCTTTGTAGTTCTGCACTCAGCGAGTGTGCAAATCCTGTGTCCTTTCCATGATAACAGATCCTTGTACTAATATATATATATATATATATATATATATATATATTCATACATACATACATACACAGTATCTCACAAAAGTGTACACCCCTCCCATTTTTGTAAATATTTTATTATATCAAAAATGACACTTTGCTACAATGTAAAGTAGTGAGTGTAAAGCTTGTATAAAACAGTGTAAATTTGCTGTCCCCTCAAAATAACTCAACACACAGTCGTTAAGGTCTAAACCGCTGACAACAAAAGTGAGTACACCCCTAAGTGAAAATGTCCAAAATGGGCCCAAAATGTCAATATTTTGTGCGGCCACCATTATTTTCCAGCACTGCCTTAACCCTCTTGGTACATGGAGTTCACCACAGCTTCACAGGTTGCCACTGGTGTCCTCTTCCACTCCATGATGACATCACAGAGCTGGTGGATGTTAAAGACCTTGCGCTCCTTCACCTTCCATTTGAGGATGCCCCACAGATGCTCAATAGGGTTTAGGTCTGGAGACATGCTTGGCCAGTCCATCGCCTTTATCCTCAGCTTGCAGCCAGGTTTATTTTTAAAAGGTTGCAATCAAAATAATTGTTTATTGTTTTGTAACCTAAAATAAATCCTTGCCATCCAGGTACTAATATACATCCAGCATTCCTATCTGAGCAGTGTAGGGCTTCTCCCAGACACCCACAAACAGATAGTGCAAACCTTTTGTCTTAGTTCAATAAACTTTCCAAGTGTCAGCTCTCTCAGGCTGAAATGGCTCCCAAGTCCCAGGATAGAGCAACTCCTTATTTTCTTCCTGGTAATTTATACCACCTGTTGGTGGACACCAGTGGACCACAAAATCTGGCCCAGGATCAGCCCTTCCAAAGTGGCTGGCAAAACCTGGATCAGATTCTACCATAGTTCATGTAAATGTGAACAAACACATGCGAGGTGACACGTATCTCCCATCGATCACCTCGCCACATACAGTATTCCCCCCCTTCCCTGCTCAATCCCCTGTGGATGAGCAACTGTCCCAACTAGACAGTGGACACAGGACAGGGTATCTGCATTATTCTGTAGCTTTCCAGCTCTGTGCTTTACGGTGAACTTGCATACCTGCAGAGCAAGGAACCACCTTGTCATCCGACTGTTTTTTTCCTTGTTATCACACATCCATTTCAAAGGGGCATGAGTATTTGGCCTCCTCCAAGGCTATGGTACATTTTTTTAGGTTGGCAGTGAGACCCGCTTTCGCAAGGGAATCAACTACCGCTTGCACCCTGGGCAAACGAGATTGCTAATCTGGGCTGTGAATGACAACATCGTCCAAATAGGCGGCTGCATAGGGGTGATGTGGTCTTAACGTCTTGTCCATCATTCTCTGGAATAAGGCAGGGGCGCTATGTAAACCAAAAGGCATCTGTTTATACTGAAACGACCCTTCGGGAGTAGAGAAGGCTGTCTTGTCCTTTGCCGATTCTGTCAAGGGTATCTGCCAGTAACCTTTAGCCAGGTCTAAAGCCGTTATGTACTTGGCACATCCCAATCTATCCACAAGCTCGTTGACCCAAGGCATTGGGTACGCATCAAACTTGGATACGCTATTCAACTTCCTGAAGTCATTACAGAACCTGATAGTACCATCTGGCTTTGGGACCAACACTATGGGACTCGACCAGTCACTGGGGGACTCCTCTATCTCGTCCAACTCTAACATGGTTGTTATTTAATTTACAAGAGCCTCCCACCTAGCCTGAGGTATTCTATAGGGCTTTACATTTACGTGTACACCTGGTTCCAGAATTGTTATGTATACTGTATAACTGTGGCCAGTTCGGGTAGGGGAGAGAAAAAAAATCTCTGTTTTTACACACAAACTCTTTAACCACTTGAATACAGGACGTTTATACCCCCTTCCTGCCCAGACCAATTTTCAGCTTTCAGCGCTCTCACACTTTGAATCTCAATTACTCTCTCATGCTACACTGCACCCAAACAAAATTTGTGTCATTTTTTTCACACAAATAGAGCTTTCTTTTGGTGGTATTTAAGAAGCTCTGGGTTTTTTATTTTTTGCGATATAATTGAAAAAAGTGCGAAAATTTTGAAAAAAAAACAATTTTTTTTAGTTTCTGTGATAAAATTTTGCAAATAAGTAATTTTTGTCCATAAATTTTGGCCAAAACCTATACTGCTACCTATCTTTGGTAAAAATAACCCAAATTTGTGGATATTATTTGGTCTGTGTGAAAGTTATAGAGTCTACAGGCTATGGTGCAAATCATTGAAAATTGATCACACCTGATACACTGATGGCCTATCTAATTTCTTGAGGCCCTGAAATGTCAGGAAAGTACAAATACCCCACAAATTACCCCTTTTAGAAAAGTAGACATTCCAAGGTATTTAGTAAGAGGCATGGCGAGTTTTTTGAAGTTGTACTTTTTTCCCACAATTCTTTGGAAAATTAAGAAATTATAAATTTTTTTTTTTTTTGCACAAAATTGTCAAAACAACAAGTTATTTCTCACACACAGCATATGCATACTTCCAATTACACCCCAAAATACATTCTGCTACTGTCCCAGGACCACGAGGTCCCGGAAGTTTTCACATTATCCAGCAATCCTTTAATCTACACTTTTAAGACGAGGATCTTACGTACTGCCACGAGGGACGTACAACCTGGAGAGATACACCAGTCCGACACTTTTTCAGAGTGTGTACACCATAGCGGTATGAGCCCCTGTCATCGTCTTACATAAAACCCCACATTAACCTTCATACGTATACGACACACACTCTTTATTGAACAACAAAACTGTTAAAACACGTTTTTTTTTTTTTTAAATATTAAAGAATTAAAAGGTTTCTTAACACCCTTTTTTCATGTTGAAGTTTTTTGAGCGGTACGGAGAATGATTTATGGAACCTTA
>BLSH010504309.1:184508-214344 GCA_018402905.1 Glandirana rugosa
GATAAGCGGGTGTAGAGCCACTAGGTATTCCTTCCTTTCCTGGGCTGGAGAACATGATCGATATCCGGGTAAAACGAGGATTTATATCTGAACTTTAACAAGTGTTTTTAAGACCGGTTTGCAGATCGAGTTGTGAACCCTCTGTATTACGTGAAACTAGTTCACCCGAAGTAGGGGTGTGCTCTTCGGTCCCTGTTGTGCTGATTCCATGACTTAGAAGAAGTGAAACGTTTAAGATGGGTATGTGGTACACAGAAAGAGTCGTGTCTACGACTCGTTCGAAAACTGGCACATTTGACCTTAAAGTATAAAAGTCATGATGCGGTATATCCGGATGCACCGTGCTACGAGGTTACCTAGTGGTTGTATATGAGGTGAGGAAGCCGGGTTCACTTTCATTTGCGTGCTTCTTTGCGCTCAGTACTCCGTGTTCCCACCCAGGGGGTACTCTGCGTTCAGCCGCAAGGGAAGCCTCTCTCAGCACTTCAGCCTCGGATCAGGTACGTGATACCACGTATATTCTGATTCATACGGATCCTACATAAAAATGGTTCTAATGAAAGGGCAAACAGTAAAGGGAATAAGGGACATCCATGCCTCGTACCGTTACCTATTGTGAATGGTTCTGAAAGTACACCGTTTACTTTCACTTGGGCCGAAGGAGTGGAGTATATGTTGGTGATCCATTGGAGCATCGTGCCACGTAGGCCTATATGGCGTAGTACTGAAAATATGAAATTCCAGTTTACACGGTCAAAAGCTTGCTCAGCATCTGTGCTGAGAAAGACACATGGTGTATGGGTAGAATTTGCAAAGTGAAGAAGATTCAGTACCTTAGTCGTGTTGTCCCTGGCTTCTCGTGTGGGGATGAAGCCCACTTGATCAAAGTGCATTATGTCTCCCAAGTGTTGAGCTAGACGTTTGGCCAGAATTTTTGTGAACAATTTCAAGTCTATATTTAGGAGCAAAATGGGCCTATAGCTAGTACAAGAGGTCGGGTCCTTTCCTTCCTTATGGATCACCGAGATGTGGGCGAATAGCATGTCATGCGGGAAGGAGGTCTCCGAACCGACTGCATTGAAGAATTTGGTCATGTATGGATTCAATAGTGGAAGGAAGGTCTTATAATACTGTAAAGTGAAGCCATCTGGTCACGGGCCTTACCAGGCTTCATTTCCCCTACTGCGCATTGTAGTTCTGTCAGGGAGATAGGAGAATTTAGTTCTTCTCTTATGTGAATGGGGAGGGAAGGGAGAAGAGAGGACAAAATATATTCCATCTCTTCAGGTAGTGGGCCTTGAGCCGGCAGATTGTACAGATTAGAGTATTAATCTCTGAAGTGCTTTGTGATCTGTTCAGGTAGGGTGACAGTCTGACCCTCGGACGTGATAATCTTGGGAATATACGAGGCAAGATTCTGTTCTCTAACCACTCTAGCTAGCAGTTTCCCGCATTTGTTTCCTGACTCATAGTGTAAGCGTCGACAGTGTTGTAAGACTGCTTTTGCTTTGTATAGTAATAGGTCTGTAATTTGCCTAACATCTGTATTTCTGTCTCTGAAGTTGGGAAGGTTGCATGTTTATGTCTAGCTTCAGCGATATGTAGCTTGTCCAGGAGTTGAAGCAATTGTCTGTTTCATTCACGTTTAATGTGGGAGCCATGTTTAATGAGCACTCTGCGTATCACTGTTTTATGAGTTTCCCATAGGATTCCCAGGTCACAATCAGGTTGGTCATTGGTTTGGAAGAACAGCTGCAGTTCTTTAGCCACATATGCAAGGACTTTGGGCGTCTGTAACAGACTTTCATTTAGTTGCCAAAAGCGAGTCCTAGATCGTGCAATGTCAGATATGTTATATATCATTTGGATAGGTGCATGGTAAGACCATTGGTCATCTATGACCAATAGAAGTGTGGGATACTGCCTGTAACTGATTATGTGGAATTAGAAAGTAGACAATCCTGGTGTATATTTTGTGCGGGGGGGAGTAGAAGGAATAATCTCGCTCACCCGGATGCTGTAACCTCCAGACATCGATCAGCTGAGCCCTATGTAATGCCTGTGCTATACGTTTCTAGATGTGGGAGAGATAGAGGAGCTACTCGAGGAGGTGTCTTCAGATGGTATAAGGGGGGCACTGAAGTAACCCCCAAGGATCAAGTGGCCTTCTGTAAAATCTGCTAGTTTTTCGAGGGTACTGTTGATAAAAGCATCTTGGTGGTCATTTGGGGCATATAATGTAGCTAAAGTCACCTGCACGTCTCCTATTCGGCCCTTCAGAAAGATATATCTGCTTTCTGTGTCACTGATGGTGGATTGGCAGGACCAGGGGGTATGACATGAGATCAATATGGTTACTCCCTTGGATTTGGCAGAGGGATTGGTGGCATGGTAAGCTAGTGGGAAACACCTGCTTTTAAGAAAAGGAAGCTTGTTATTTCTGAAATGAGTCTCCTGAATAAAAGCAACATTAGTCTGTGAACGTTTCAAGTCATTTAGTAGCATACGTCTTTTTTCAGGCACGTTCAGACCTTTGGTATTTATCAAAACCACTTTAATGCTGTCCATTGTCGGTTCCGGAATGTGGGATAGGTCAAGAGGATTAAGGGGAGGGGATGGGGTTTGTATGGGGAAAAGTAGGAAGGGGAGGAGGAGTGTAGGGGAGAAAGAACGAAAAAGAGAGATAGAAGGAGGCAGTTATAACAGAGTACTACCTCCAAATCTAAAGTGATTGCTAAATCAAAATCGCTAGCACGCTCACCAGTCTGAGTCCGAATATGGAGTGCAGGCCTAATGGGGAGAGCGGGTAGACAGAGCCGGAGAAAAGAGCCTCTGGCTCTCCCCACCCATCCCAACTTTGTAAAATGAATGTTAAAGTAAAACACAACCTTTCACAAGAAAATCTATAGAAATCCTGCATATAATTGTATATAACTTTAGACATGGCATTAGCAATTCAACACATGTTCACTGTGTGGCACACATAACACTGTATCTTGAAGTGCTCTCTATATCCCTATATCCGTCAATGGGGGGGGGGGGGGATATATTTTTAGAATGACAATCGAAAGGTTTTAATTAAAAGGCATCTCTGGTGTCATCAATTGGGGCAGTTTGTGCATCCCTAACTCCTTTCCAAATAAGCAACTATTGCCTGCTTCATCGGGCCGTAAAAGGAGAAGGGCTAGTGCAACCTTTGTTGTGTCAGGTCTGACATGTCTCAATTCCAGGTAGTGAGATGGGGCAGGCAGAGGTCCAATGCAAGGAGTAGCAGGCAATTGCGGTCCCAGAGAGCCCTCTTGTGGAATTTCTGATGATGTATTCATCACATATTATTTTAATAATGCTGTAAGGGGGTCTGTATAATGGTGTTACCAGCCAGCCCTAAATTCAATACCCCAATTTATTTAAACATTTTGAGCCACATATTTAACCTGGCCTATATGGATAGGTGTTCCGGGCCCCCCATCCAATATAAAATTAAGCTTGTAGCTTGGTATGACCACTGTCTTCTATATGAAAATCATTATATTTCCAGATACCTATTTAGTGAAGGAACACTGTATACGGTACTGTTCAGCATTGAGGTATTACTAAGTTCAGGCCAAGTGGTAGAACCAGCCAGTCATGCTTAGAAATAAAGCTTCCAAATTGTAACATGTAGGAACTATCTGGACCATTACTGGAATGAGCGTTTATATAAAGTAGAGGTGTTCCCTCCGGCCATGTCTCTATCAAATAAAATGTTCATAGAGCAGGGGATTACGTGGGGTTATGCCTCTCTGAACTCACGTGACCGGTCCCCAGAGGGGGGTCAGAATCGCCTCAGAAGACGTTGCTGGCGTGCTTGTAGAGGGCCTTGGCTCGTCAAAGGTGCTTTTCCACCCGTTGGGCAAGGTATGAGCATCAGCCAGTTTGGCACTTGTATTGGATCCACCTCTAAAAAGGAGAACATTGCAGGGAGGTCTGAAGGCTTGGAGAGGATAAAAGCGGTGGCAGCTTTTCTGAAGGTCGCCGCCAGCAGGGATCCCCATCTGTAGATATAGCCATCTTCCCTTGCCAGAGCCAGCATTGGTCTTAAAAGGGCTCTGCGCTGGAGGGTTGCCCTGGAGAGGTTCGTAAGGATTCTGACTGAGGTGCCATCAAAATCAATAGGTCCATGGTCCAAGGCTTTGTGGAGTATCAGCTCTTTTAGTTGGTAGCGGTGTAAGCGGCACACTATATTGCGTGGTCTATTGGGGTCCAATGATCTAGGACCCAGTGTCCTGTGGATCCTATGGAGATCCATCGTCGGTTGCGGTGCTTCAAGGACTTCTTGGAAGATGGCTGTTGCAGACACTGTCAGATCCTCGTCTCCCATAGCCTCTGGGAGACCCCGCAGTCTCAAATTGTTCCTGCGGCTTCTGTCCTCCAATTCCTCTAGGTAAAGCTGCTGTTCCACCACCAAGTCTGACTGGGAGACTTGAGAGCATTCAAGGGCTGTGACTCGGCGCTCCAGTGAGGATAAAGACGTTTCTCCCAAGTCCATTCGTCCGGCTAGGGAGTGCACCTCCGCTCTCACTTCTTGGATATCCCGGTGGTGCACTTCCTCCGCGCGGAGGATCAATGCTTCTATATCTTGATTGGTGGGGAGGGCCTGTAGTAGAGCCCAGATATCCCCATCCATTCAGCTGTCACCGCAGCCATTGGGGGATGCAGGGATGCAGAAGTGCCGGTGTTGCAGACAGGTTGTCGGTGGCTGCGGATGTGCCAGGAGAGGCAGGAACGTCCGGCATATCTCGTTCCCCAAGTTGAGTGCCACGAGGCGCCACTACTATGGCGCCTGGGGAGACACGGAGTGTGCTCTGGAAGAACCTCTGTATCACTCCCGGTGGTGTATGTGGACGGGATAGCCGAGTAGAGGACCAGTCTTGTACCTTTTAGCAGATAGCATGCCTTGGTACAAAGGCTTAGAGTCGGTTGTACTTCGGGGTGGACAGGGAGAGTCCTGGAGCTTGCAGACAACACGTCCTCACACCGCCATGTCCAGACCACACCCCCTATTTTAGCCTTTTACATACCTCCACCTTTTGCCTCTACTGTTCTGAAAGATGGGTTCAATTATATGGCACTGTATCCCTTGATCCCAGCAATCTGGCTGGGAGATTTTAACACAATTATGGACCCTAGTTTAGATAAATTGAGTACAAATTCCTCTACTGGGTCACCAGAGCACACTACTAGATTTGCTAGGATGATAGCTGACTTCCACTTAGTAGACACATGGAGACATAAAAATCCCATGACGCAGGCGGTTTCAAGTTTTTCCACATCCCATCACACCATGTCAAGAATTGACTTCATTCTGGTCTCCCAGACCCTTCTTCCTGACCTACTAGACACAGATTTTTCCCCCCATTCCATTTCTGATCACAGACCCTAATGGATACACATGGAGGGCACAACCGCCCTCAACCAGCATGGCGCCTCAATCCATTCTGGCTCGCATTGCTCCCTGAGGACGACATTCTCACGGAGGAATGGAGCAGATAATTTGCAGAGAATGAAGGCTCTGCTACCCCAATAGCGGTCTGGGATGCATTTAAACTACACGCCCGGGCCATGCTAACTTCTCATATTTCACGGATCAAAAGCAACTCTGCCTCAGCCTTGGTTGAGGCGACAGCAGAGTTGACAGCCGCTGAAGAGGCGTACATTGAGGAGCCCTCGGAAGAAAAAGCTCATAATCTTAAATTACACTCTAGAGTAGTCACACAATTGCAATATGAGAAGTCCAAAAACAAACTGTTTTTTCTCAAACAGCAGCAGTTCGAACAAGGGGAGAGAGCTGGAAAGCTTCTAGCCTATCTAGTACATAGAGATGAAAGACCTCCCATAGTGATCTCACTACACTCACCTACAGGTGGACTGGTAACTGAACCATGCGCGGTGACAAACATTTTCAAATATTTTTACACCACACTCTATACCTCCAATACCCCACCTGATACAACCTTGATGGATACATTACTGGCCAATATTGCCTTTTCTCAACTTACAGGAGGAACAGGTAACAGCACTGGAGGCGCCACTCACGGCCGAAGAGATAGACGATCTGTCGCCTACGGCAAGGGTACTGGCGAATGGGTGGACTTCATCTCCATTTCCCCTGACAAGGGGCACGAGACAGGGGTGCCCCCTATCGCCACTTCTGTATGCCCTGGCAGCAAAGTCGCTGGTGATAGCAATACGATCACACCCTAAGATAATAGGCCTCAAGGTCAAATAGACAATTGAAAAGATCAGCACTTATGCTGATGATACATTGCTGTATATGGATGACTCTGAAGGCTCTTTGTCCACTGCATTGGAATTGATAGTTCAGTTTGGCATATTTTCAGGTCTCAAAATAAATTGGGACAAATCACAAATTCTACCCCTAGATTATTTTCCTCCCTCCTGATCCCAAGCTACACTCCCATTGCAACGAGTAGAACAGATCAAATACCAAGGGATATATGCGACCCGCAACTCCTCCGACTATATTAAGCTCAACATACAACCGCTCTACACCATGCTCAAAAACAAAACTCAGACATGGGCTTGATTACCACTTGGAGTAATGGGACGTATTAATTTAGTGAAAATGGTATTGCTACCCAAAATACTTTACATGGTTTGGCACTCCCCAGTATACATACCACTTAAATACTTCAAGGCAATGGAAGCCATACTAAAACCATTTATTTGTGGGGACAGTAGACACAAATTGTCCTGGAGAAAATTGAAAAACCCAACTGACCTAGGGAGAATGGCCCTCCCAGACTTCAACCTATATTACTTAGCGGCACAATTATCACAATTATTCCACATCAACAAAACTGATAGGGGTAGGTTCTTAACGCTCATCTGTCCTGAATGGTCACACCCCATGGCAGATCCGGGGAGCGGAGACAGTGGGAGGCCGTCACTCCATACTCTATCATTATTGACAGATATGGGAGGTTGCCTCAGATAAACTCAAAATACCAAACAATCATGCATTCACACCATTATGGCATAATAAACGACTTGCTGAATTTCAACTGATACCGGACCTGGGGATCTGAAGCTCTAGGGGAACACATTACTTATCCCACATCTCCCGTAATGGGGAACTTAAAACATTTGACATGCTAAAATCTGAATTCGATCTACCCAACCAAATGTTCTTTAGAGATCTACAACTCCATCATGCTTTAATACACAATTGACTTTAGACAGGCCCCTACTAGACTCAAATCCCCTCATGGAAGTTCTCCAAAATACAGAACCCAAGAAGCTAATTTCTACATTCCATAGCATGTTACTCTTACCTGTATCTACAGTTTTAGCTTACGCTCAAAAATCAAAATGGGAGGAGGGGTTGGGGAACATAGAGGATGAGGAATGGATTGATGCGCTTGATACGTGTAAACTAGTCTCCCCCACACTCTCAGATCATCTCACCCAGATATATATACTCCATCAGTCGTACATCACTCCACTCAGAGTTGCTAGATATAAACAGACTCAGGATCAGACTGCAAACTGTCCGATGTGTGGCAGGGAGGTGGGAACTTTCTTACACCTATTATGGAATTCTCCACATATCAAAGGATTCTGGACACAGATAGTTTGGCTTTTACATGATAACATGGGATCCCATCTTACATTAGACCCTAAGGTATGCCTTTTAGGCATATTTCCAGAACCGGATTTAGATAAGTTCACCAATATATTTTTAGTGGATGAGGAGCCAACCCCCTGAATTCAGTAGGTGGATAGCAGACATTAATAAAAAATTGCCATACAAGAAATTGATCTACACCCATAGAGGATGTCCTCTCAAATACACAAAAGTATGGAATAGATGGCTACAATCCTCAGAAGCCTGCTCTTAATAAGCTACTACTGCAGTTGACTACTTAACCCCTAGAATATTGATACATAAGAAGGGAAGTGTGCTGATTATATCGTATTGATCGAATTGAATCGAATAATATGCAAATGTTTGATCTACTACACTGTCATCCGTATGTCTTGTCAAAAATGTATGATAGGTAGATGACCTCTGTACACAATGATGACACTGAAATATGCTTTATTGGAAACAATGTTGAACATGTACAATGTTATTGCCTTCTATTATTAATAAAAGTACTTGTTTGAGAGATCCTTAGTGCCGAGTTAGGCACTCACAAATGTAAGCAGGTAATCTGTCTATTTTTTTTTTTTTTAATAAATTGCATTACACTATTGGTTCATTCTGTTCTTTTCACATACCCCATTAAAAAGTGGAAAGCAGAATCTATTTACAGAGCACTTTTGGGTGTTTGAGCTCCATAGTTGGTGACGATTTTATTAAAGTGATGTTAATTTGAAGATATGAAGCACTAAAAGCAATTTTGCACAAAAAGGACTTTTTATCTTTGGAAAAATTCTACAGTCATATTAGTTACGGTTTTGCATCTATATATTATATAGATTTTTGTGATATATAATTTTTCAGCACTTTGCACATTATTAATATTGTAAGGTTTATATAGTCAACCTATCAAATTTTGATCAATTTGTTGTTCTGCACTTATGTTTTTTAGGCCAATTGTGGTGTATATATAATGTTTCAACAATATGCATTATATTCACAGTTGATTGAACTATTGCACTATCATTACATTGATTATAGTATTGCACATTACCAATTTATCAAGCTTATTGATTGTCAATATGATGCACTTTATATAGGTTCTTATTTACCAATAGCGCCATGTGTCTGCATATGCCTCACTTAAAGGCTAAGTTCACTTTTCATTTAGTTAAATTAACAGCTCCTCTATGTAACAATATACCATTAATGTACCTCTGTTGCAAAAAAATACACAATGTCTTTAATTGAGAAAAGGCCTTACCTGCGCTTTTGCTATATTTCCTTAGAATGCTTAATCTCTTGCTGGTATGTAGATATTAGACATAGAAGCCAGTAAGACACAGGAAGGCATTCATCAGCTGACCTCATTAGCACACACCTGTGGCTGCGTTCCCTCCTTCCAGTAGATCCCAACCACCCCCAGCTAGGTGCATGGTTTTCTAATACAATTAATCATTGATCACTGGTCTCACTAAATATAGACTTTTTTTTTTTTTTGGTCTTAAATTCATCTTGCATGGATCTGGTTTTCCACATTTTGTCATGTTACAACCAAAAACGTAAATGCTTTTATTCTGATTTTATGTAATAGACCAACACAAAGTGGCACATAATTGTAAAGTGGAAGGAAAATGATAAATGGTTTTACAAATAAATATCTGAAAAGCGTGGTGTGCATTTGTATTCAGCCCCCTTTACTCTGATACCCCTAACTAAAATCTAGTGGAACCAATTGCCTTCAGAAGTCACCTAATTTGTGAATAGAGTAAACCTGTGTGTAATTTAATCTCAGGATAAATACAGCTGTTCTGTGAAGCTGATTTATTAGAGTACCTTAGTGAACAAACAGCATCATGAAGGCCAAGGAACACACCAGACAGGTCAGGGATAAATTTGTGGAGAAGATGAAAGCAGGGTTAGATTATAAAAAAATACCCCAAGCTTTGAACGTCTCATGGAGCACTGTTCAATCCATCATCCAAAGATAGAATGAGTATGACACAACTGCAAACCTACCAAGACATGGCCGTCCACCTAAACCGACGGGCCGTGCAAGGAGAGCATCAGAGAAGCAGCCAAGAGGCTCATGGTGCACTCCACAAATTTGGCCTTTATGGAAGAGTGGCAAGAAGAAAGCCATTCTTGAAAGAAAGACATAAAAAGTCCCGTTTGCAGTTTGTGAGAAGCCATGTGGGGGGCAGAGAAAAAAGGGTGGAAGAAGGTGCTCTGGTCAGATGAATAATTTAACTTTTTGACCTAAAAGCAAAACACTATGTGTGGCAGAAAATTAGCACTGCACATCACACCCTAAACACACCATACCCACCGTGAAATGTGGTGGTGGCAGCACAGGGAAGCTGGTCAGAGTTGATGGGAAGTTGGATGGAGCCAAATACAGGGCAATCTGTCTGCAAAAGACTTGAAACTGGGGCAGAGGTTCACCTTCCAGCACAACAACAACTCTAAACATACAGCAAGAGCTACAATGGAATGGTTTAGATCAAAGCATATTCATGAGTTAGAATTGCCCAGTCCAGGTCCAGATATAAATTAAATTGAGAATCCGTGGCAAGACTTGAAAATTGCTGTTCACAGACACTCTCCATCCAATCTGACAGAGCTTGAGCTATTTTGCAAAGAAGAATGGGCAAAAATGTCACTCTCTAGATGTGCAAAGCTGGTAGACACATCCCCAAAAAACTTGCAGCTGTAATTGCAGCAAAAGGTGGTTCTGCAAAGTATTGACTCGGGACTGAATACAAATGCAAGCCACACTTTTCAGATATTATTTGCAAAAAAGAATTGAAAACCATTTATCATTTTCCTTCCACTATACAATTATGTGCCACTTTGTGTTGGTCTATCACATAAAATCCCAATAAAGTGCATTTATGTTATTGGTAGTAACATGACAAAATGTGGAAAATGGGTATAAATATTTTTTCAAGGCACTGTAGATTGGAGGGAGAAGAGAGAGCACAGCTCAGCCCAGCATGTTACACTACAGGGGATGGAAAAGAACAGAGAGATTCTCCAGCTCCTGGCTGCAGTGAGTTTTCCCTACACTTGGTCTAATGAGAGAGAGGAACAGCTTCTGTCAGCATGAAGAGCACATGCTTGTTTCAGCAGTATGGCATAGTGGAAGTTAACAGAGCAGCTCTAGAGAACAAGACCATCTAGGCTGTATTCTGACACCAGCAAGGCTTTTGGTAAAGCTCCTCCATGGGGCAGACTGAGCACACACATCCTGCATTCTGCCAGCACAAGGCGCATGGCTCTTACAGAGACTCAGACAGGGAGAAAAGAATGCTGGATCTCTGTGTGTTGTCTGTCTGTCTATCCATCCATTTCCCTTATCTTAGATAAACATTGCTGGTTTTACAATACAAGATAAATAGATTTAAAAAATGATTTTGTCCTATGGTGTTGTTCTAACGCTCTTTCCTACTCTTTAGAAACAAGCCAGGTCTCTTGCAGACAGGTGACTGAGCCCATTCTGTGTAACTGCAGTAGAATTTCCTTCATCCAGGCAGCCCAGCTGCAGTGTACAGCCTATCATTTACATAAATGATTGTATGCTGCTGTATTCCTTTATACAGCAGCATACTACACACCTACAAAACTCTACTGCAAAAATGCTGCAAAACTCATTTTACAGCTACAGCTTTCTACAGCGAATGCTACTGGCATTTTTATAACGTCCATAGTGCCTGAGGCCTAAAGATGACGATAAATTTAAGCAATTCATGTTGCTAGTTATATCTGTGGAATTGGGTTGGTGCCACGCATATGGTATTGTGTATGATGGGTGGAACTGCTGCCCCTACTGTTGTCTTCCCTTACGGGGGACAAATGTATGAAAAATATAAGCAGGAGTAGGTATTGCACTGTCCTTACGGGTAAGTGATAAAGTGATATATAAATAAATATATATATATATATATATATATATATATATATATATATATACACACACAGTACAGTATAACTGTGCATCCAATGATACTATTCAACATACAAAATAGTGCATACAACGTTCTTTTCAAAGTATAAATAGATACAAGTCCATAAAGTTCATATTTTGTTATGCAGAGATGCTTGTGGTAATAAAGTGCCCTTCCGTGCTTGCTGCCCTATTATGGTACTGTGCTTACCAGAGGTCCTCACCCCACATGGAGGTGCAATGAAAATCTTGAAAATGAAACAGTGCTCCTTGTGCTTGAGTGCTCCTAGTGTGCTCAAATAGATGTGTGCTTACCAGAAAAAATCAGCCCTCTGTGGGGTACACCGCGTTCACAGTCGCAGTGGGTCCAACCTGGACCTTGTTATCCTCCTTGGTGGTCTGCATCCTGCGGTCATGTGCAAAAAACAAGAGGAATCTCCATAGAGTAGTAACGTTTAACAAAGGCTTTATTTGGATTTAGTAGACAGGTTCCAATCAAATTTTGAAAACAGCTAAAAACTTTTAGGTAAGAGAGAGCAGTTTGTGTCAGAAAAAAACTTGTGGCTCTGTATCCCGGATACAAAAATGGCCGCTCAGCACCGGACCAAGGTCAGAGGCCACCACACCTTATTTAAGGAGAGGAGGTGTAGCAATATGGCGCCGCTCCAGATGACGTCAGTACGACGAAACCGGTAGGGCGGGGCTGACGTGTGTCATTTCCGGGATACAGAGTCACAGGTTTTTTTCTGACACAAACGGCTCTCCCTTACCTAAAAGTTTTTAGCTGACTTTTAGTTGTTTTTAAAATTTGATTGGAACCTGTCTACTAAATCTAAATAAAGCCTTTGTTAAACGTTACAACTCTATGGAGATTCCTCTTGTTTTTTGCACATGCACATGACCGCAGGACAGAGACCACCAAGGAGGACTACAAGGTCCAGGATGGACCCGCTGCGACTGAGAAACCCCCAGGGAGACCCATAGTCAGCGAGATTGGCTCCCTCTTTTCAAGAATGGGGGAGTACCTCGATAAATTCCTGCAACCATTGGTAGAGGTAGAAAGCAGACATTTGATTTCTGAGTTGAAGGACTATCACATTGGGGAAAATGATATTTTGGTTACTATAGACTGATTATTCCCTGTATACAAACATAATACAGGAAGACGGGATCAGTGGAGCAGAATATGCATTGCAAAGCCAAACCAATTTACCGCAAACCCAGATCAATTGTATATTAGAGGGTCTGAGGATGGCAATGAGCCACAATTATTTCTGGTATAAAGTGAAATACTATACCCAGCTAAAAGGAGTATCCATGGGAGCCAGGTATGCCCCAAGCATAGCCAATTTATTCCTTAATAAATGGGAGGAAGAACAAATATTCAGCACTGAAAGACCCCGTTTAAAATTATATAGAAGATATATTGACGACACAGTGATCATATGGGGTGGATCTGAAAACAAACTACAAGAATTCTTTGAGGAAATAAATTAAAACATCTACGGAATCACGTTCACTACTGGAACAAACAAAGTATAGACTACTTGGACCTAGAAATCTTTAAGGAAAGCGGAACACTACAAACAAGGACATATTTTAAAAAAACCAGACAGACATGGGTATATTCCAACAAGTAGCTGCCACCATCCTAAATGGATTAGGAATATACCAAAAGGGCAACTGATGAGGATATATAGAGATTGCAGCAAACCAGAAGATTATGAAGAACAGGTGAATGTCCTAATAAACAGATTTGTAGACAAAGGGTACACAAGAAAAGAACTGAATAATATCAAAGAAAAAGTAAAAAGAATGGATAGAAATAATATGATCACGAGTGGCACCACAATCACAGATAAAAAGAAAAATACTAATATAGAATTGGCTTTCCTAACAGTATATAGTAAACAGCATAAGTCACTGGAGAATATTGTGAAAAAACACTGGGGTATATTAAAACAGACAAGATCTTAAAAACAGTCCTCTACAGAAAAGCTCCCACAGACCCCCCCCCCCCAAACAAATAAAAATATCAGATGAACTAAAAGGTTTCTACAAATGCGGAAAATGCCTACCATGCAGTGTAAGCAAAAAGACAAAGAAGAAGAAGACACACTTTACGTCCAAAGCAACTGGCAAACAATACAAAATCAATTAACTTGTCACTTACACCAGCACTCACGTACCCTACGTGCTGGAATGTCCATGCAAACTCCAGTAAGTGGGGAGAACTACAAGACCCCTGTTCATCAGAATAAGAGAACACAAACAAAATCAAGAAGGGGTTTTAACAAGCACAGTGTCCCTAGACATTTTAGGGACTACCATAACAAAGACCCATCCCAGATGGTATTTTACAGTATTGACAAAATTAAAGGACACTGGACAAGTAAAAATAATAGGAAGAAAGTATCACAAAATGAAACCAAGTGGATTTCCTACTGGAAACCCTCCAACCGGAAGGAATGAACATAGACATAGATCTCAACTGCTTTCTTACCAACTATTCATGATTCACTGAACTCAGTACTAAGATAAAATAAACAAAACATTATCTTAAAGCACATCTCCCTTTTAAGGAAATATACCAATCATAAGACACTAAACTAGTTCTTCTTTCCCTTTAAGAACACCACTTAATGTACCTGGTTTTAACATTTACATTTTTAACATTGACATTGACTCTATTAAGGTTTAACCTATTAGTGCCCACCAGTGCCACCTATCAGTGCCCATCAGTGCCCAGTGCCACTTATGAGTGCCAATCATTCCCGCTTATCAGTGTCTATCAGTGCTGCATATCAGTGTCCATCAGTTCTGCATATCAGTACCACCATTCAGTGCCCATCAGTGCTGCATATAAGTGCCTCATCATCAGTGCCCATCAGTGCCACCTCATCAGTGCGGCCTCATTAGTGCCAATCAGTACTGCCTCATCAGTGCCCATCAGGGCAGCCTCATCAGTGCCTATCATTGATGGAGAAAATGTACTTATTTACAAAGTTTTGTGACAGAAACAGAGAACACTTTTTTTTTCAAAATTTTGGGTCTTTTATTTGTAGCGCAAAAAATAAAAAACGCAAAGTTGATCAAATACCACCAAAAGAAAGCTCTATTTGTGGGAACAATATGAGAAAAAATTTGTTTGGGTACAATGTCGCACAACCGCGCAATTGTCATTCAAAGTGCAACAGCACTAAAAGCTGAAAATTGGTCTGGTAGGAAAGTGTTCTAAGTGCATGGTATTGAAGTGGTTAATTATTGATTAATACTTATAAAGTTTAATTATTGTACATGCCAGCCTAACTAACTACATGCCCATACACAAGTTTTTACCTACACTATCACTATTACATGATGCAGAGGTTTTAAATGTTTAAAATATTTGAACTGTATAACAATATGTGAAACATTCATAATATATGGTATTCCCCTTTAAATCTGTACAGCGGTCACTTCAGACTATTACCGCAAACACTGTCCCCTTTAACAAATCAATGTCCCCTTTAATCAAATTACAGCCGCTTCCAGGGAACACTGCATGCAATTCTCCCCGGGGCCACCGCCAAATTCACCTATTACGGGGACCTTAGTAATAATATGCCATGCATGTTAAAACCGACATGCACCTTTTGTTTATTTTTAGTTTAAGTTTACATTTTATATGTATTTCTATGATCTAGTTTTATGTTCACATATTATGACATCCCATAATGTGAACACTTCCGGAATACACCACCAAATAACCCCAAGAGCATGAGTTTGCGCATGTTGCCCCCTTTAACCACACTGCAGCCATTTCCGGTACAGACAGAGAAATTCCCCTATGGTCTACATCTCTCTACCGGACCTGGCCCCACTGGTAATGTTAATTATAACTTATGCACTTTGAATATGTAACCACCCTTTCTTGCATCTACCTTTAACATCTATGTCCCTCTCTTTCCCTCTGTTCTTTTGAAGTGCACTGCATTTGTCTATTTTCTGTTTGAGGGTTGCAGTAATTTTCTGACCCCCTGGCCCTATGTCACTCTTTCTTGATGACTTCTCTGCATGACTACCCTACTTCCTCTCCTCTGAAGAACCTGCCATCATCCTTTAAGACTTTAACATTCCAGTCAATACTAACACCCCAGCCACTTCCCAACTACTCAATTTAACCTCCTCCTTCAACACAATGGGCACAAACCACAGCTCACTCCAATGGCAACACTCTTGACCTTGTATTCTCCCACCTCTGCACTCCCTGAAACTTCTCTAACACCCCCTTTCCTCTCTCCGATCACAACCTTATCAGTTTCACGCTCTCCCTGTCTCCTACCTCCCATGCTGCCAACCTGCAAACAGTTACCCGCAGAAAGCTTTGCCAACTCAACCCTTCCCTTTTTCATTCTGCTACTGATTGCCTTTATGATGAAATCACACCCCTGTCCTGCCCAGACCTGGCCAACATATTGTCATCCTCCCTCGACACACTTGCCCCCCATCTCTACATGTAGAACCAGGCCTCGTCTGCTACAACCCTGACAAACAGATGACACCAGAAGTCTCAAGAAATGCAGCCGTGCTCTTGAGTGAGTGTGGCGTAAAGCTAAATCCCTACAAGACTTCACCCTCTACAAATCTGCCCTTCTCAAAATCAACTCCTGCTTCCACTCCGCTAAACTAATCTACTACACCACTCTCATCAAATCCCTCTCACCCAAGCCTCGTCAACTCTTCTCTACCCTTAATTCCTTACTCCACCCCCACTGCCTCCACCCACCAACTTGCTCACTTCCCAGGAGATTGCCAATCACTTCAAAAACAAAATTGACACAATTTGTGCTGAGATAGCCTGCGTCCAGCTTCCTCCACCAGCACCCTACTCAACACTTTCCTCCTTTAATCCGGTTAGCTCTGAGGAAGTTGCCAAACTCCTTTCCACAGCCCACCCCACCCTTCTGCTCTGTCCTAAACTCTATAACCCACATCTTCAACCTCTCCCTTTCTTCCGGCACCTTTCCCTCTCCACTCAAACATGCGCTGGTTACCCCCATACTTAAAAAACCCTCACTGGACCCCACCTGTTTTAATAACTACCTCACTGACAACAACCTCCTCGATCCCCTACAATCTGGCTTTTGCTCACAACATTCAACTGAAACTGCCCTACTAAAAATCACCAACGACCTACTAACTCCTAAAACCAATGACCAATACTCCATACTCATACTCTTAGACCTTTCTGCTGCCTTTGACACAGTTGGCCACCCACTCCTCAATAAACTCCACTCCTTTGGCCTCCGTGACTCTGCTCTCTCCTGGTTCTCCTCCTACCTATCTCAGCGCACCTTCAGTGTCACATACAACAATATTTCCTCCGCTCCTCTATCTCTTTCTGTTTGGGTACCCCAAGGTTCTGTCCTTGGGTCCCTCCTATTCTCACTCTATACCTTTTGCCTGGGCCAGTTGATAATTCGCCATGGCTTCAATTACCACTTCTATGCTGACGACACCCAGATTTTTCCCTCGACTCCTCAACTCTGCACCTCAGTCTCCTCACGCATCACAAACTTACTGAATGACATATCGGTATCGATATCACGCCACTTCCTCAAATTCAATCTTTAAAAAACTGAGCTTGTAATATTTCCTCCTCCCCGGTCCCCTCCTTATGACTTTACCATTGAGATCAACGGCACAACCATTGGTCCTTCCAAACATGCCAGGGTGCTGGGTGTAATCCTAGACTCCGACCTCTCTTTCAGCCCCCACATTCAGTCACTGGCTAATATTGCCGCCTTAACCTCTGTAACATCTCCAGAATTTGCCCCTTCCAGACTAACGACACCACAAAACAACTTATTCACTCCTTGGTTATTTCCCGCCCTAATTACTGCAACTCCCTCCTCACTGGCCTACCTTTACACAGGCTATCCCCCTTCAGTCTATCATGAATGCTACTGCCAGACTTACCTTACTAACCGATCCGCGACTGCTGCACAGCTCTGCCAACCACTTCACTTGCTTCCACTACCCCACCATCTTAAATTCAAAAAAACACAACATGCAAAGCCATCCACCACACTGCCCCCAGCTATATCACCAATCTCATCTGCAGATATCGCCCTAATTGTCCTCTTCGCTCCTCCCAGGACCTCCTGCTCTCTAGCTCCCTTGTTACCTCCTCCCATGCTCGCCTACAGGACTTCTCCAGAGCCTCTCCCATCCTCTGGAACTCCCTGCCCCAGAATGTCCGGTCAGCCCCCACCCTGTCCGCCTTTAGGCGATTCTTGAAAACTCACTTATTCAGGGAAGCCTACCCCACCTTCACCTAAGAACTGTGCTTGAGTCACCTCTATCTGATCATCCCCTGCAGCCATTACCTTTTGTACCATCTCCCCCTCCCTTTAGATCGTAAGATCCACAAGCAGGGCCCTCCTATTCCTTCTGTTTTGAACTGTATTGCAATTGTACTGTGTCCCTTCTTTATTGTAAAGCGCTGCACAAACTGTTGGCGCTATATAAATCCTGTATAATAATACTAATAATATCCCCACATAATGCCCTTGGATATGATATAACACATAGTCTAACCAAAAATGGCTGCTCAGCACCGGACCAAGGTCAGAGGCCACCACCCCTTATTTAAGGAAAGGAGGTGTAGCAATATGTGCCGCTCCAGATGATGTCAGTATGACAAAACCAGTAGGGCAGGGCTAACGTGCATCATTTCCAGGATACAGAGCCACAAGTTTTTTTCTGACACAAACTGCCTTACCTAAAATTTTTAGCTGATTTTTAGCTGTTTTTAAAATTTGATTGGAACCTGTCTACTGAATCCAAATAAAGCCTTTGTTACTACTCTATGGAGATTCCTCTTGTTTTTTGCACATGCACATGACCTCGAGACAGAGACCACCAAGTAGGACTACAAGGTCCAGGTTGGACCTGCTGCACAGTAGAGTAGGACTGTGAATGCAGTGTACCCTGCAGAGGGGTGATTTTATCTGGTAAGCATTTTTTTGAGCACACTAAGAGCACGGTTTGATTTTCAAGATTTGCATTGTACCTCCATGTGGGGTGAGGACCTCTGGTAAGCACAGTACCATAAGAGGGCAGCAAGCAAGCATCATTGGATAGCATATAAATACCTGATCAATAGGATAGCATATAAATACCTTAGTACCTAGACAGCTCATGGTCGCCTGGGCTCACATCCGTTGAACATCACCTTCTCGAGTGGGTTAGACTCAGGTGTGTGTATATTACAGATGATAGAATTATTCTCTGACTAGGTGTCTGGTTGAAAAATGTTACTGTAGAGTTGGGATGTAGTAGCCTGTGTGTAGCCTGTAGTGTCTGCAGTCTCTCTCTTTCATCAATGGGGAGTGAGTATTTCAAGGTGTCTTCATGCCCGGCGTCCCGAGGTGAAAGTGATCAGGTGCGTCTCGTTCTGTAGGAGAGGGTGTGGTAGGTGGGAGGAGGAGTGGGGAGGGGGTCAGTCAGGGAGGAGGGGGGGTGGGGGGAACGCAGGGTTTACCGGCCTTCCCTGCCCCCACAACAGCCTAGGTTGAGTCAGGAGGATGGGAGTCCTCATTAAAGAATCATTGCAATCGTGCCGTGGTAGTGGGGGTTGTCTCAAAGTGGGTCGTCTCTCTTGGGAGTAGGTGGGTAAGTCCCCGATTTCTGCCCGTTTGGGGTCGGGGATCTCTCCCTCCATAGGTTCGTGAGATGTAATGGAACAGTAAAGAGCGCCAGTGTCAGAGATGCTGGAAGGCTTTAGATTCAGACCAACGTATTCAGGGGGCTGGGTGTTGTTAGTTCCTTATATCAGTCTGTGGTTAAGAAATACGTCCAACATGCCCACGTGTGGGTATATTTGGTTGGTGTGTCTTTAGCTATATGGATTAGTTCTTCCATCTCGGCTGTTTTATTGATACAGTGGAACCATTCCGAAACTGCAGGTGTGTGCTGGGATTTCCAGTGTTGTGGTATGCATAGTTTTGCAGAGTTAGCCATGTGCATGGTGAGGGACTTACAGTACGAGCATGCAGGGGTTGGAAGGTGGTGAAGTATTAAGAAAGCTGGCGAGAGCTCTATCCCATCTCTCTAACCTTAGCCCAGAAGGGTCGGATTTTGAGGCATGACTACCATATATGTAGTAGTGTACCCACATCGTCCAGGCATCTCCAGCATGTATCTGGGATGGACGGGTTGATTCTATGCAGTAAAGCAGGTGTACAATACCATCTGATTAATGTTTTGTAGTTATTTTCCTGCACTGTGACATTTAGCGATCCCTTGTGGGCTAATGTATAAATGATTTCCCATTGAGTTTCCGAGATGTCCACCTGCAGATCTCTTTCCCATGTCTTACATGCCTTTCCTAGGTTGGGGGGGCATGTTGGTAAATAGCATTGAGTGTATTGTGGAAATCGTATGCCGTTGGAGAGAGTTTTGAGTGCATAGTGTTTTGAATGGTGTGAGCGGTCTCATTAGGGAGAGTTCACCTGATAGGTCTCTTAGGAAGTGGCGGATTTGCAGATATGCCCAGTGGGGAAAGCAGTTGTGTTCACCTTCGGTTGTCAGCTGAGTGCGGTCAAGGAACGTTTCTCCGTTATAGAATTGATATGTGTGGATTTCGGTGTATGGCCATATTCTTACTAGAAATTTCCTATGGAGGCCTGGGGGAAAAGGAGGGTTATGTCAAATTGGCGTTAGGGGTCCCGGGGTGGTCGAGAGATTCCCTCTTGCACATGCTTGCCTGAAACACTGTAACGTCGTGCTGACCAGTGGATGTTCCTTTACTTTCTGTGGGAGGTGCTCAGGGAGGATCCATGGGGTCAACTTCAGGGGTATGGAGGAGGAGGATTCGAGGCTAACCCAGTCTTTGATCCCTTTGTGAGCTCTCCTATCTATAACCCTTGTTAGATGAGTAGCTAGATAGTAATGTTTGAGCTCTGGGAGGCCTACACCACCTTCTTCTTTCGGCCTAATGAGTTGAGTATAGCTCACCCTTGAGTGCTTCTCTGTCCAGAGGAAATTTAGACATAGCCATTTGTAGGCTGTGAAAAAGCTACTGGGGAGCTTGATTGGAATGGTTTGTAGGACATAGAGCAGTCTTGGAAGGACATTCATGATGGCCGCACGGCCGAACCAAGAGAACGTCGGTCTGTCCCAATTCTTGAGGTCAGCTGTGATGGATCTAAGGATGTGTAGGTGTTTTTTTGGGAACAGGTCGGAGAGGTGGGTCGTCAATTGTATACCTAGATATGTAATTGCATGGGGTTGGCAATTAAAGGGGAAGTTCAAGCTACATTGAGTTACGTCCTCACCCGAGTGTGTTATGTTTAATGCATAAGATTTAGTGTCGTTTATTTTGAGATTGGATATTTGTTGAAAGAAATCAAATTCCTTTAGTAAGTTCGGTACAGTGATTACTGGGTTTTAGAGGAAAAGAAGAATATCATCGGCGAATGCCACAAGCTTGTACGTGCAGTCTCTTATCGATATTCCTTGGATATCGGGGTTAGCTCTAAGGCGACGCAGGAGTAGTTCCAGGGTAAGAATAAAAATGATCGGGGAGAGGGGACATCCCTGTCTGGTTCCATTATGGATGGGGAAGGCATTAGATAGACGGCCATTTACTTTGATTCTGGCCTTGGTGTTTTGTAGAGGGACATAATGAAGGGATCGCCTGCCAATTCTCAGATGTCCAAGTACCGCTTCTAGGTAGCCCCAGGTCAATCTGTCGAATGCCTTCTCCGAGTCCAGTGAAAGAAGGAAATCTTTCTGTCGAGACGTAGTTAGCCAGTGATGTATGTTGATAGCTTTAATTGTATTGTCTCTGGCTTCTCTGCCAGGGACAAAACCTACTTGATCATTATCAATCAGTTGGGACAGGAGGCGATTGGCCAGTATTTTTGCGAAAATTTGGATATCCACATTTAAGAGGGATATCGGTCTGTAATTCGTCACTGCTGTCTTGTCCTTACCTTCTTTGGGATAATCTGTGCTGCTGGGGTGTAAAATATTAAAGGCTTTCAAGAATGGGGATGTGAGTATGTGGGAGAATGTTTTGAAGTAGGCTGCTGTGAACCCGTCTGGGCCCGGGCTTTTCCCTGCTTTAAGCTGTTTTACTGCTAAATTCTTCTTCAGAAATGGGCATATCCAGCTGTTTCCTATCCTGCTCAGGGATAGGTTTTGGGTAGTATGTTCGGAGGAAACTTTGGATGAGGGTTGCACACTTTTGGTTTGCCCCGTTGGTGGCTGGCAGGGAGGGGAGGTTGTACAACCCCTTGTAGAAGTGTTCGAACAAGCCCGCAATATCCTCGTTTGTGGATATGTTGCATCCTTGAGGATCTTTCAGTAGGTACACGCTGGTATTGGCTCTTCGGGTATTAAGTGCTCTGGCCAAGAGCCTCCCGCTCTTGTACCCATGGTCATAGTAAAGTTTCTGGGCAAGGGTAAATTTGCGGCGGGTTTTTCGATTAAGTTCTTCTTGTAGGAGCTGTCTGGTTTGGACGAGCTCCAGATAGGTCTTTTGGGCCTGGGACTGTTTGTGTATGCTGTTCTAGGTTTTGGATCTGGTTTGAAAGATAGTTAATGGCCACTTGTCGGGCTTTCTTAAAGGCTGTTTTAAGGGCTATGCACTTACCCCTTATGACGCACTTGTGTGCTTCCAATTGGGTAAGCGGGGTCACATCGGGTGTGTCATCAAGTAGGAAGAAATCTTTTAGCTCTTTTTTGATTTCCTTCGTGTCATGTTCCGATGCCAGCAGGGAGGAGTCAAGACGCCAAATCTTAGCACGGGGAATTTTTTCAGGAAAGGTTAAGGTCATTGTTATGGGATGGTGGTCAGAGAGTACCATTGTTTCAATGGAGGTGTTCCAGAGATAGGGCAAGTCATTTTGAGTCACAAACAGGTAGTCTATTCTACTGTACTTATTATGAGGAGCGGAGAAGAAGGTAAAGTCTTTCTCTGTGGGGTGTTGTGTTCTCCATGTATCATAAAGGCAGAGGAGTTGGACTTGGATTTTAATCTGCCGTAATGCTCTGTAGGGCAGGACAGAGGTGCCGTTAGAAGTATCTATGAGCGGATTTAGGGCGAGATTGAAGTCTCCCCCTAATATTGTTAGGCCAGACTGAAATCCCATAAGCATCCCAGTAATTGTTCTGAATAAGGTGACTTCCGCTGTATTGGGACTATAGACATTGGCTAGAGTTACCGGCCTACCCCGAATTGTACCTTTCAGCAGTAGGTAACGGCTTTCCTCGTCCGCTATTGAGTCTGTAAGCTGCCAACGGAGGTGGCTTGCAATAAGAGTGGTGACCCCCTTGGTTTTGGCTTGGTCGTTGGTGGCATGGTAAAATGTGGGGATATGTCTAGAGGTCAGCTTCGGTATAGAGGTCGATTTAAAATGTGTTTCCTGGAAAAACACAATGTCGACCTCAAGCTTATGCATTAAAGAGAATATTTGACTATGCTTTTCTGGGATATTCAATCCCTTTACATTGGGGGAAACTATTTTAAGGTTAGCACTTTCATTCCGGGTGTGGGTGACAGAGATAAAGATCTCCCTCTTGTGGGGGCGATGGTCTAGTGTCCGAGAGCAACGTCATCGGGATACTCGCGTATGCGTGGGATTCAGTAGATAAAGTTTGGGGAGTTGCTTGGGAAAGGGCAAAGTAAATGTTGGAGTGTTGTAGAAGTGAGGAGGGGGGGACTAAGGACATGTATATCTTCTTACCTTCATGGTGCCTTAATTACTATATGTTCTCAGTTGATGTAAGCTCCAGGAGGCCACGACCAGTCCTCAAACTGGACATTTATAGGGTCTAGAGCTGATTATACCTAGAAATAGAAATATATGCACACATAAAAACATGAGAATATAAGAATAGGGCCGTTTGCCTCAACGTAAAACCATAGGAACACTGTATAGATATTGGGGAGAACTTGGGTTGAATCTGCTAAATGCCTAACTGAAATAACTGGGCATTAAAACTTCAGGTATTGAATACACCTACGTTTCCCTACAGGGGGGGTCAGGAGCTTGGCTATATCAGGGGTATTAAGTTAAGGGGGAGTATCATTTCAGCTTCTAGTGTATGTTTATGGTTCAATTGGTGCGGTGTCGCTGACTACACTGCCTAGAGTGTGTTGGGTAAAAATTTTCACATTAAGATGGAGTGAGACAATAATATAGCCAGGGGGTTGAAGGTCAGCCTATTCACACCAACTACTGTTTGCTGCATGTGCTTGTCTCCCCATACCTCCCTGGGGGGGCTCGGCTTGGGCCCCAGGTTTAGAGAGAAGTACCTTGGGGTGGGACCTATTGTGCCTTCCGACCCCGGGGTGTTGTTCCATTCTGGCTCGGCTTAGTGTAAGGTCATCGTGGGGGTCTATCAAATGGGTTCTCCTTAAGTTCTGCTCTACCGCCAATCCCTTGGGTTCCCCTCTCTCTGCTTTCTCCTCTGTCGAAGGTCTGCATAGTTTTCCCTCCCTTCTTGCCATAGCCTATCGTTCTCTGAAGTTCCCGTCTCCCCCTCTCTGAACTTGTTTACCGTGTGTTCAAACCCTCCCGCCTATATTCATCACTTCCCAGGGGGGTACTTAAGTGGTGGGGTGGGTGACATGGCTAAAATACAACAGTGCATGTGTTTTAGGTATGAGAGGGGTGGGCCTTAACCCTCTCCTCTTATGGGGCGTTAGGCAGTTTGTCTGTCTTTAGGTGTTGGTCAGTGGGCTGAGGGGATGTGTCTACCACCCTTGATATTGTAGCCCTATTTAGCCTTTTATGAAGTCTGCTTGCACAGCCTTCTGGCTCATTCCATCACATATATTATGCAAACAGTTTATACAGCATAAAAAAATAAAAAATGTAAAAAAAAGGGGGGGGCATTGGCAACTCATTCATAAGTTGGCTGGGTCAGCTCAGCCGAAGGGAGTTATGTTCGGGCTAAGGCTTGATCCAGCTAGAGGGTAGTCACCCACCAACATATGGGCAAGAGGGGGAGAATGGCTGTTCCATAGCAGTTCACTTACCACAGGTTGTGCATTGCAGTTCAAGAGTTGATGAATAGATAGGGGAGCAAGAGTCGGCATCAGAGAGAGAGGATTCCTTTGTATCTCTTTGTTGCTTCCTGAGCCCAGAGCGGGATAATGAATTGTGTTTTGGCCTTTTGTCTGTTCAGCATTCGAGTGTGTGAGCACAGAGTTACAAGTCTTTATGCGGGAGTTGCGACTTCTGGTAGGTGCTCACCTCTCCTGGGAATGGGCTTCAGGGGGAAGGTCAAGGGGCCAAATATGGGTCCGGTGTTGGGTTGTGCGTAGGGGAGGGGAAAGGGGTGGCAAGGGGGGGCAGGCAAGCTAACTGTACATATCCATGGGGCAGATAGATAGGGGCGTTGGGTGGTTCACAGCCATCAGAGTTATATGAGTGTACAGAAAGATTACACAGGGCTTTCTTGCCTCTGCCTTCTGTGGGCCGGCGAAGCTGTTGGGCTGGTGGGTCCTCCATGGTTCTGAGGTGTACGCTGGGGTCTTGGAGAGGTCGTTCGTCGTCTGCGGATGTGGAAGTTGTCTCTCACCAGTATAGCATCCATGGAAGTAGCTTGTCTCAGGGAGGGCATGTGCTGGTTGCTATACCAGTCCGGTACATTCACTACGGGTATACTCAGGGTCTTACAGAAAGCTCTCAGCTCTTCATGCACCCATAAATTGGCTGTGTGGCCCTGGGATGAGGCCGTTAGGCAAAATGGGAACTTCCATTGGTACTGTATACCCTTGATGTGGAGTACATCTAGCAGGGGGCGAAGAGTTCTTCTGTTTTGGAGCGTTATTGGTGAGAGATCTTGGAAAATTTTAATTTCTGTACCATGAAAGAGGATTTCTTGCCTGTCTCTGGCTCTCTTCAGGATGCCTTCTTTTAGTTTAAAGTTCACTAAACAGCAAACGACATCTCTGGGGGGGGGGGGTTGATGTCTCTGCCCCTAGGTCGAAGAGCTCTGTGGAGGTGTTTGCAATCAATGGGGCCTTCAGGTGGTCTACCCAGGACATCATTGAATATTGCAATGGTTGAATGTGCAATCTGGTTGGGCTCAATTGACTCAGGGATGCCTCTCACCCGCAAGTTGTGACGGTGCCCCCTGTTGTCCAGGTCCTCTAGATGTCTATGAAAGTCTATGAAAGTCTCTGGGAAGGGTTGAATGAGTTTCTGAGGCCTGTTCTAGGTGTTCTATGGCGGTGTCATGGCGGCATGTTATCTCTTCCACGGTGTCCATTCTGGTGGCTATCTTCTGTATGTCACGGCGGAAGTCAGCAATCGCCTCGGTCAAGGCGCTTTTAATGTCTGTTGCCACTGCTCTCAGGTCGCTAAGGCAGAGTGGAGCGATCCTCCTGCATCTCTATCTGAGAGCGCTGGGTGTTGGAAGTGTTTTGACTGGCTTTGTGCATGCCGCTGGTGGAGGCCTGTGATGAGGCCTCGGTCTGTCGTGGCTAAATGCGTTAGAGTTCCGGTATGATTTGGTAAATATTTCCCCTGCTAGGTAGATTTTTTTTTCCCGCTAAGGGGCCATCACTGTTGAACAATTCGGGTGTACCAACATGGCCACCGTTTAGTAGGCCTCAGGGCTCCCGACTGGTGTTACACACTGTAAGCCGTTTTTCACCACTCACAGCGCTGTAGGGGGGTAATGTACAGATCAGGGTCCGTGTAGAGTTTTGGTCAGGGCCCCCAACTGAGTGCAAGCTGTAGAGGAAGTGTGTGCCAGGTGTCTAAAGATGGCGGCCACTCTAGGCCGCAATTGAAGCCGCAAGCTAAATTTGTGCCGTCCGTTCTGGAATGTGCTGTTGGGGGTTCCAGAGGATGGATGGGACCTCCAGGGACCTCGCTTGGGCAGCTGGCTAGGCAGATGGCCCGTCAGCTTTTATGAGTGTTTTTCAAGGAAAATCAGTATCAATTGATTGTGGACGAAAGCAATTTATATGCCGCCAACCCAGATTCGTTGCTTGCCAGATCATTTGAATGGCAACATATCGCAGTTTCTGAATTTAATATTTTTTGTGCCTAACCCTCAACATGGGCGTTACTAAAAAGAATGAGTTGCGGTCATATTGGTTCGCAGACCCGATACATCATATGCCCGTGTTCTCTGCTGTCATGGCCAGGCATAGATGCAAGAATATTATGCGATTTATGCATTTCAACAACAAGGAACACTGTAGTCCTCTGTGTGACCATGGATATTATCGGCTCCACAAAATTTGTCCCCTCGTAAATCACTTCAACCAAAAATTTGCAGACTTGTATATGCCCCAACAAAATGTCTGCATAGAGGAGTCCCTCATCAATTTTTCTGGCCCCCTTTCATTCAAACAGTTTCTCCTCAGCAAGCGTTCCAGATACTGTATGGGATCAAAATGTATACAGTATGCTCTGTGAAAGGGCAAATAACTATATGTCAGGGAAATGGCCAAAGAACTGGCAACACAGCCAAAATTCATCATGGCCACATCTGGCGAACTTCTGTGCATGCAGATGCCCGATGGCGCAAATCGGTGAACGTGATGGCGCGCGCGCACGGTATGACAGATGCTGGCGCCCACTGGCCTATATAAACCTGCTGCTGTGAGCACTAGATTTCTGGATTATCGTCAGCTCCCCCATGTTCCATGTGCTTCTGTGTATCCTGATTCTTTTACCTCCTGTTACTGACCCTGTTTGCCTTTACCTGCTTATACTAATCTCCTGGTTTGATCCCTGGCTTATACTTCTGACTCTGCTCCTGCTTGCTCCATTGTGTTTGACCCCGGCTTGGCTCACTGATTCTGCTACTATCTGTCTAACCATCTATGAACCCGGCTTGTTCCAGTTCTGCTACCTCAATCTGCTATTGACTGATCCACTGTGTATGACCCCTGGCCTGGCCCCTGGTTCTGCTTTCGGTCTGCCCTGCTGCCACCCATGCACACTTGCCCTACAATGCATACTGCTTGTTCCAGCTACCTTCCGGTGATCAGCACTTCAGACTACAGTAACTGACAAACCGTGCTTCTTTGGGCACTGCATTCCCTGTACCACCCTCAGGAGTGCCCTGCACTTAGCAGCAAGGGGTGCCCTCTCAGCACCTCGTCCTCCAACCTGGTACATGACACTATACATGTAATCTCCAGATTTACGAGTGAAAAGAGTGTCACATGGAGCCCCCTGATGTCCAGACTACATGGGAAGCAGTGTCAAGATTGTTTGGGCCTTGGTGTCTCCCTTGTTCCGTAAAGGGTACCACTTGTACATGGACAATTTTCATACAAGCGTGCAACTTTTTAGACACCTTTTTGAATTTAAAAATTGTCTCATGTGACACCGTGCCGGCTTCCCCTTAACAGCTTGTAAATACCCGACTTAGCAGCAGGGTGTGCTTTCAGAATACGTTAGTGATTGCAGCGCTGTAGGAGGAGATTTCTTCTCCGCACTTAGAAAGAAAAAAAAAAATATGCCGAAGGATGGGGGCCTGGGGTGGTCAGTGAGAGGATAGCCCTTATGATTTGGTATGTATTTTTTTCCACTTTTTTTGGCAGATATTTCTTCATCCACATCAATCAATGTGAATGGAGGAATCTGTCAGGTTCTTCTTTTTTCTTTCAGCCTGTGGGCTAACTGAAAAAAAAAAAGAGCATAGCGTACATGACCATCATTATAAGGGGGTGGATGTAGGGCGGTATATTCTAATGGTGGGAATACCACACACTTTTTCTGCCAGAGGTTTCTTCATTCACATAATTTGATTCTCTTTTTTTATTCAGCTCAAAGGCTGCATGAAAAAAAAAAGAACAACATCAGATACATGCCCAACAAGGACCAACAACATACTGGTACATCGCTGGACGTGGTTATACCGGAACGATGCCTGCAGGTGTAGGCATAATCTTGGTATTGTTTTTCTCAGCCAGTGGTTGGCTTTCATATAAAAGCAATCCTAGTGGCAAATTAGTCGCCCCCTCCCGCCGCCTTCCACAGTTTTAGCAGGCTCACCAGTCCCACCAGGGAACCCGAAAATGCAGACAGCGGTTCCATCAGCTGACCATAGAGCTGATTGAGGACTGGAATGGCTCCAATCATCTCTATGGTCCAAGAAACCAGAAGCTACACACATTCATCACATTTACCAGATATAAATAGCCCCATTTTTATAGTAGAAAAGCATCTGATCACATCGATCTTGATGTGGTCAGATGCTTTAAGGGCAGAGGAGAGATTTAGAGCCTAATAGGCTCAGAAAAGACTATCTGTCACTGCCTATTGCTATCTCACAGGGGATATTTACATTCCCCGTAAAACAATAAAAGTGATAAAAAAAAAAACGAAAAGGACAGTGGAAAAATAAATAAAAAAGCAAAATAAATAGTAATAAAATAAAAATTAAAACATCTCTGTCCCCCCGTGCTCAGGGCAAAGGTGAACCCAAGCATTGGTCTTGTGTCATATGTAAACAACAATTGCACCATGCATGTAAGGTATCACCACAAACGTCAGATCGAGGGCAGTAATTCTAGCACTAGAGCTCCTGTGTAAATCTAAAGTGGTAACCCGTAAAAGGCTTTTAAAGTATCACCTATGGATATTAAAAATATACGTAGTTTGCATTAAAATTGCACGGGCGTGTGCAATTTTAATGCAAGCCATATTTGGTATCTATTTACTTGGTGTAATATCTTTTACATTTTACCAAATGGACAATATACTGTGTTTTTGTGCATCCAATTTCTAAAAAGTGTATTTTTTCCAAAAAAAATGGATTTTTTGTATAACTTACAGTAAAATCCTTTTCTCTGAGTTCACTGACAGACGCAGCCTTCTTATGACACATGGGTTTATGCTCATCCTACTAGGAGTAGACTAGGCAAAAACAAACAAAAGCGTAGGTTTTTAACCTACGTGTTTTTGTGTCATATAACAGGTAAACCATTTTACATTTTCTATAATGTGGTTCATTTATCTATGGTTTATACCGAACGTAATTTTAACGTGTGCGGGCACGTTAAAATTACGTTTGATGCATATAAAAATTATAGGTATCCACTATGAAATTTTCGGAAAATGCCCAATGGTGAAATCTAAATGTGTCCTCGAGATCACGATCTTAATGACGGGAGCTAGACTGCAAACACCACTATGGAATGTACGTACCACGTTAACAACAAATGTATACTGTGTTCTGGTTACGAACCCAAGTGGAAACGGGACTCGTGCCCC